>JABUQX010066839.1:17500-35000 GCA_015478945.1 Trachelipus rathkii | reverse complement strand
TTCTAATCACTTTCGGAAAAATCTATTAGATCAACGCAATTTGCAACAGCTTATTCAACAACCAATGTTGATGGAGGCTGAACGGAACTATAGTTGAGATTTACGAAGCTCTACGCTCCAGAGTAGCTTCGGAGCTGGTGCTGGAGCTGTAGCTGAACTTTGAAATTGCTCCGTAACATTAGTTGAATCGAATTTAAGGTCTACGGAGTTCTCCTGGGAGAAAGACCTGACAACCTACTCGGGCTTTGAATTGAAACTATTTTAATTTTCAAAAGTTTCGTATATATATTCCATCCTCATCCTCATTATTTTTTATCTCATTTTCTTAGTTTTAAGATATTATTATTATGATATTAAAAGTTGAGATGAGGATAAATTAAAAATGCACGAGTTTCATACATTTTTCTATAGGGTTTTGTTTTTATGTCTCTATGGGCCAAAAATTACAATTACAACTATTATTGAGCAATGTAACTTTAAACTGCTTCATTTGTAATCTCTCTCACTGCCAAACTTGCGCACTTGCTTTGCATTTCACCAAGAATCACATGAAACTATTTAATTCTTCGTTGTATATACAGAGTAATATGTTTATTTACAAATTATGGATAATATTGCATTAATATGTTTGCAACAATTTCTTGTTAATCAATATGCAGTACAGAAAATAGAATTAGGAAACAAGACATAAAGTGAATATTATTATTATTATTATTATTATTATTATTATTATTCATTGATTATAATATTCATTTATTATTATTATTATTATTATTTATATTATATTATATTTGTATTATTATTATTAGGGGTGGTATTCTATTATTATTATTATTTATTATTATTATTGATTTATTATTTTTATTATTATTATTATTATTATTATTATTCTTTCAGACTCTCGCTCTAAAACTTTCAAACGTCTTCAACCTCCAGCTCGAGAATCTTAAAATTATATTGGCCCGACTTTCGACTATCATATTACTTATGTGCGATTCAGAAACCCTATTTTTTGAATTACGTTTTTGGAAAATATTTTAATTAAAGAATTTTTTTTATTATTTCAACGAAACTAGTCAATATCTTGGTTTAAAATTTTCAATTAAAATAAAATATGATATTTTATATTATATATGTATATATAATATTATATATAATATTATATGATATATATAATATATATATCTTATATATATAAAATAATAATATATATATATAATATATTATAATATATATATATTTATATATATTATATATAATTTCCCTCGCTTAAAGGGTAAAAGGTCATATATGAGAGTTTTGCTGAAATTAGATTTTCAGTAAGAGTGAAACATAATTTTTCTGTTGATTCGAACGGTATTTGTTTCAAGTTTCTACGATAATTTTTACCTTAATTAAATCGGCAATGAAAGCAGAAAAGAATAAATGAAATTTTTTTTTTTTACTTAACAACCTTTTGAGTGTGTAATACTTTAAATATTGTTAGTTTTGAAGGTTATAGTAAATTAAGATAGAAGAAAAAAACCGATAAAAACAAACCTTGACAGGATTAACGTCAGCGTAGTTCAAAAATGTGAAGATATTTAAAAATATTTTATCATTTTAATTAAATCTATCTACTTTAAATTTATGAAATTGTCATTTATGACCTTTTGCATTTCAAGCGAACTAATACCAGTATATTAGCTATTATACAAATATAATATATATATTATTTATATATATATAGTATACTACTATATATAATATATACTATTAATATATATATATATATATATATATACTATAGTATATATAGTATATAGTATTATATTATATATATAATATATATCTATATATTATATATAAATAGTATTAATGGTTTTGACATATATTATCATATATGATAAATAGGTCTGAATAATATTTGGTTTTGCAGAAACTAAATGTAATATATATTATATATATATTATTATATATATATATATATAATATACTATACATATATAATATAATTATATATATATAGAGTGATTTACACGAATAATCAACCACGCTCCCTGGCAGAGTTCCCTAATTAGGAAGGGAGGTGTACTCATTTAACGTACCGAGCAGACAAAAGACAACCCCTAGGAGAGAATCACATCTCTCCACCTGCCAGTTGCAAAACCTGGGACCCTGCTTTGTGTTGGCGAGGTCTTCTACCACTGTCATCGGGCCTGTTTTTATATAATTAAATATAAAATGAATAAAAAAAATACCTACTACAATACGAATAATCACACAGTCATGTGTATACATACATATTAAATGACACCTTTAACTTCATGGACCTATATTTGCCTTAATCTTCCAAATAAACCAGTATATAATATCAGTATATAATATATAGTATATATATATATATATAATAATATATATATAAATATTACTATTATCTAATTAAATCTATCTCATCACAATATCTTCGGATCTGTGTAAGTGCTTCAGCAAATCTAGCTTCATATTGTATTAGAACTGTAGAGTCATGTATACTCTCTCACATATTGGTGCTCAGCGGTTCACATTTATTATATTGTGTGTCATCACGTAGTGCTGATTACTTACAGTATATAATTGTCGGTAGCTCATCCATATATTGATAATATTATATTATTATATATTATTATAATATATATATATATAATATATAAGTATTAATAATATATTGGAATCTCTGAGCAATTCACGAATATCCTCGATTAAGGCGCGCTCTCTATAGTCACTTCGTACTCGATAAATAACACTCACTGTAATAGTGTCTCATCTGTGAGCTCTTACCACCTCTCACCCGCTCAGCTAGATACGTTCTAAATGCTGTACCTACATAGCTTATAATAAATCTGTGTCTCTTACTGAATCTGATGGTGTGCTCTTCCTCAATATAAGTGTGGTCACACACACGCATTTCTACTGTGATTTTTCTAATTCATTAAGCTCACTTAAAGTAATCGTTCTTGTTATCTGGGTGCTGACCTGAGAGTATCATCTATAAGTATGATGACTAGATGCGGTCTCCCTCGGGGTTGTGAAGAGGCTATTGTTGCACGTCTTGAACCTAGTTAATGGCTTAATATACGTATAATATTACTATAAATAATTAATTAATTAAGATAATAATTAAATAATAATAATAAATAATAATATAATAATAATACATAATAATTAATATAATAATAATAATAATATAATAATAAATATTGATAATACTAGCAATGATAATGATGGTGTATGTGGTAATTTGAGAAGTAACTTTAACAACAACAATTAATACATTAATAATAAATAATAATTTAATAAATAATAGTAATATTATATATATATATATATTTTATAATATATATATATATATATATAATATAATTATAATATATATAGTTATAGTATATATATAATTGATGTTTCATGTATGTATAATGGTATGAATATTGTGTATGTACTTTATTTGATAGTATTTTTTATTATTTTCATATTTAATTATATAAAAAACCGCCGATGACGTCAGTGGAGAAGCACGCCGCCAAACAAGCAGTTTGGCCAGGTGTCAAATGCGGGTGGGAGAATGTGAACTATTCTCTCCTAGGGTTTCTGTCCTGCTCGCGACGGTTAAATGGAGTACATTCCCTTTCCTAAATTAGGACTCTGCCAGGAGCGGTGAAGTGGATTAGCTAGTAATATGATAATATATATATATATATATATATATTTATATATATATGATATATATAATATATAATATATATTATAATATATTATAAATATAATATTAAAATATATAATATATAGTATATGATATATATATATATTTATATATATATATATGCTATATATAGCTTGTGTTATATATAATATATATATATTATTATATATTATATACTATTATTATATATATATATATATATATATATATATATATATATATATATATATAATATATATATATATATATATTTAATATATATTTATATATATATATATATGATAATATATATATATATATATATATATATATATTGTCGCTTGAAATGCAAAAGGTCATAAATGACAATTTCATAAATTTAAAGTAGATAGATTTAATTAAAATGAAAAAATATTTTTAAATAATTTCACATACATTTTGTAAAGAGGTCAACCGAATTTCAATTTGTTAAGGTTTGTTTTACGTTTATTTCTACTATTCTAATTTACTATATTCAAAACAACAATATTTAAATTACACACTAAAAGGTTGTTAAGTAAAAAAAAATTTTCATTCTTCTACTCTCTCTTCTCTCATGCATATGCTCGCGCATTATCAGTGTGAGAGAGTGGCTCCGACCAAATCTGACAAACTCTCGAATCACACATATCTCGTGTATCTACTTCATCTCGTATTGGACTTCAGATGTGATCATCTGCTCTCATAAGTATGCTTTGTAAGTGACGTCTATACGCCGTTTGGCATGCGCCCGAAATGTCGGATACATAGACTTTATTTCTTATTATACATATTAATTTCTGTATAACAATTCGCCGTATTTATTTCTTTATTTATCCATGACTTCTGTGTCTGATTATCACTCTATTCTCACGCTTACTTATTGGCTAATCAAAAGACTACCTCATACACTTTATATTCCTTTACTTGAAAGGCGTCCAACTCTCACATTAATTATAAATTGACCTCGCTGTCATGGATGAAGACGACCTATAAAAAACTGAACCTCTCTAATATCTACACTCACTCTTCACATACATATAATCATGGAAGTCGATTAAACATGGTGTCTATTCAATGCTCCACTATAATAATACTCATACTCTAGCATTCTATAATCTTATACCGTACAAAATCACAATATAATATTATTCTCATAATAGAAAAGTATATAATATTAACCATAGTATGAGCTTTAGATATCGTTAGAGCTTATTTAATGAACAATAATTAGAATATATAATAGTTCTCGAAATATCGTCAATTTCTAACAAGTAATAATAGTTGTTCTCTGAATCGCTATACATTAAGCACTAAATGATAGTTTCAACGTCGTCTCTCGATAAATAAATTTAGCATGACTGCGAGTCTGAGTGTTGCACGAACGCCTTTGACATCTATATGAGCGAGAGTCGTAAATGATACAGAATTAGTAATTATAATAAGAGATGAGATTAATATTATCGATCTTGTATAATGGAGTAACGAATACTATATAATATATTACTAATGAAATAATAATATATAGGATTCGATAATATACTATCATATCATAACCTCACATATAAATGAATTGAATATCACAATAAATAATAAATACTATAATACATTATATAATATAATTAATAATAATAATATATAACTTATCACATACAATAACTCAATTCATATTCCACTTCTCACTCTCTTCTAAATTCCTATAACTTACTCTCGTTACTTGGCTTGTTATGTATATTGATTAGAGAGCAACATTAGATCGCACATATACACAACTCGCACACTACCTACCCATAATAATCTGACATAATATAATTTCATATAAATCCTTACTTTGCTCGAAATGATCATAATCTCTACAACTATTAAAGATATATATATATGTGTTCGAGTATTCACTCTTGTCGAAATGCCCAATCAATTGTAGCGTCAAACGCCTTTATGCCCGACTTAGCAGAAGAGTATTTATCATAATTAATGCATCCTGTTAAGAGTTGACATTAGAAACTCTCAAAAAAATTAGTTGTAATACTGCATATTTTTGTTCTCATGACATATCATCTAGAAAAACATAAAACCCTATAGAAGAACAAATGATGTCGAAACTCGGTGTATTTTCAAAAGTTTACCTTCTATACCTCGAAGCTTTTGATATATCTATAATCTTACATAAATATCTAAAATACTGAGTGTAGATTAGATCAATTAAGAGAACTATGAGTGTTATGATGTCGACCCACTGGATTATATATACTGAATAAACTTTTTGAGAAATATTAAAATAGTCAATATCAAAGCCCGAGTAGTAGTATTGTCATATAGTTAATCTCCAGGAGTAAACTCCTAGAACCTTAAAATTCGAATTCAACTAATGTTAACTGGATTGCAATATTTCCATAATGTATCTATAGCTACAGCTCACTAGTCAACCATGACTCCGATAGCTACTCTTAGATGCGTAGGCTTCGTAAATATCTCCAATACTATAGCTTCCGTTACCATGCCTTCCATCATCATTGTGATTGTTGAATAAGAAGCTTATTGCAATATATTCGTTAGCATCTAATTATAGATTTTTTACGAAAATTGTATTCAAGATGATGTATTTACTGAAAGTGTTTGAAAAGAATGCTTCTTAATGATTTAAGGAAGGAAAAGATTGAATTCTTTCAACGAAATTATAGATGGTGTATGTGTAATGACAATAGCTTATTAGTCTTTATTAAATAATAATTGTGCAATACTGTCAAATTTGATAGCAAATCATGCTTCATATGAAACGTGATAGAGTAAGTATTAATCTCTCGCAGACCCTAGATTCTCAGTATGTTTCTTGGAGAGATAAGGGGAAGATCACAAGTATAATTATTTAGAAATAAGACAGTTAAGTTGTTTTGACCAGTTCTCGAGAAATACACACTACCAAATCTAATGTATGCAAATCAACTGAGTTGCACACGTCGCCCTCAGTATATAAGAAAAGAGTAGGTAAGTTCTCGAGCGGATACGGAGGCCATGTGTCAATCTTTTCCACTGTATGCTCTCAGGTGTCGTCTTACTCAGACGTAAAATGAGTTACCCGGCGCCGTTTTGCAGAGTAGTGCCCCGGGCCCCGGATGCAAATGTGGTGAGTTAAGACTGTTTAAGAAAAGTAAGAAATTATGATTATACACGACCTTATATTTAGCATTCTATTTGAGTAGTGTAGTAAACTCTGGTATGAGAGCGATAGACATAGCAAGTTACTAAATAAGAGCAAATGTGTCTGCCCACTATAAATATATCGTCTACATAAATAAAGCATTAAGAAATATGTGAAAGGAAATAAAGAAAATATGCAGAAAATTTACGAATATTACTATATAATATCACACGTTCTCTTCCTTCTCTATCAAATTTTTAGAACCTTATTCTATATAAATTATTCTACAATCTTTTACAACACTTATTATATTACATTATATAATATTATATATTGTTTTAAATAAAAATATATAATAAAGCTCACTGGTGATAAACTAAAATAAATAGATATAATATCTTCTTCATATATGTACTATTCATATATAATAGATATTATTTACTAATATACTCTTTATTATATTGATATCATTATCAGGTGAGTAGTATATAAATCATTTTCGAGAATCAGTTCCTCGATCATTAAAATAGTTTCTCTCTATCCTTAGCATTGACAAAACTTACCAAAAAAGAAATAAAAAAATGATGTCATCAATACTGTCAAACTGCTAAATTTTAGTGTATAGACCAAATGTGATTAATTAGACTTATGAAAATAATACGTTCTTCAATATTGTTAATAACTAAATGTAAGTATTTACAAATCCTTAACTATTCTCTACCATTATAACTCTAAGTCCATTTCAGATAAGCTCAGGATAGTAATGAGTTAATTAGAAATAAAAGTAGTCTATGAATGTATTGAGTAAAGACTATGTTCCTCCGAAAGTCGAGTCGACTGTATTAACTCTATAAGTATAATGTATAGGTTGAATACCTCGTAGCTTATTTATCCTACTTCAGCCTCCATTGAGAAAATTCGTATAACTACTTAAAGTAAATAGAAATATAAATTAGTATGAGCAAGAAGAACAAAGAGAGAAGAGAGAGAGGAGAGGTAGATAGAGATATTGAGAGAGAGAGAGAGATTAGAGTAGAGAGAGATAGTAGAGAGAGAGAGTAATGAGAGAAGATGAAGAGCAGAGATGTGAGAGAGAATGAATAGATAGGAAATATAGCTAACAAAATAATGGGTTTAAAAAAACAACGTATTTTATTATTTTATGCTATGCTTAAATACTTAACTTTCAAATGATTTTCGTATTTTATAATAAATAATATTTTTTTATTTTTTTATATTTTAATAAATTATTTATTTAATATTGGTAATTTATTTAATTTATCTACATGACTGATTGTTTTTCCCAATTATTTGAACTATTTAATAAAATCTAGGTTTATATGTTATAAATATTAGTAGTTTTTTTTTTATTTAAATGAGACAACGAAAATAACGAATACAGCACAACTAGCAATATTTGTAATGATCTCCCATTCTTAGGCTAATCTTTTGATTTGGATTAATCAACATTGAAGAAAATATATTTATAAACTTATTAGTTGGGCAAAATTTCATTCCTGCTCCATTAAACTAATCATTTAGTTCATTTTATAACCAATAAATTCATATCTCAAAGACTGTAGTAATGAAATCACAAAATAAAAAAAAAATAAAAGGTACTAATAAGGAATGGAAAAATAATGAGAAATAATTAAAAAATAAAACAACAATAAAATACTATGTTGAAAAGGCGTTATTTAATTAGAAAATCTCGTTCTCTCTTCTCTACTTCTCCTACTCTTAATCTTCTCTCTCTCATATCTCTATCTCATCAATCTCTCTTCTCTCTCAATCTCTCTCTATATTATATATAATAATAATATATTATTATATTATTATAATATATATATAATAACTATTAAATATATTAAATTAATTATATTATATATTATAATATTATTATTATATAATTAATTATATATTAGTTATATATTATAATATATATATTAATAATATATATAATAATAGTATATACTATATATAATTATATATAGATAAAAAAATACCCCTTCTGAGCTATTACACCTGGCTGGGATGAACCTGGGCGAGCAGATGAACGCAGTTATTGTGCTTGACCACTACGCCACGAGATCTAAAAAGAAGAACGTCGAGAATTCTCTCTGATGTTGAATATAAAAGCTACCACCAACAGGACATCCGCGCCCTATCCCGTCCACACTCGGCGTAAAGGTTCAAGCAGCGCTCCACTCTAGTGAATAAATACTTCAAGGCACCGCGTGGACGGGAAGCGTGCGGGTGGAAAATTTTATTTATTTTCCATAATATTCCTTAATCGCGCGTGATGTCTTGTCTTGGTGGGTGCTTATATTCACCACAGGAAGATATTCTCTGCATTACTTCTTTTTAGTTTCACTATCGTTCAGTGACGTAGTGTATTCAAGCAAGCACATACGCGTTTTCATCTATAGCTAGGAGCCCAGGTTCAATCAGCAGGCGTGTAGTAGCTCAGAAAAAGTGGATATTTTATCTAAACTAATGACTACTGCGGTTAATAGCAGTTTACTTATCAATATTATAATTATTATATAATAAAATATATTATATAATAATAATATATTTAGTAATATTAATTAAAATAGTGATGATATTTCATAAAATATTTACTCTCTACAGAAATTATAAAGGAGGTATCATACTATTTCAATTATATCTACATTATTATTATAGTAAAAGCTAACTAAGATAACATATTATTAAATGTATATATTTTATCATCTGTATAGCTGCACAATATAAACAGGAAATTTATCATCATATATCAGCCGTAATAGATTAATATTAATAATTTATTATTATTATGATTAATATAATAATATCTTTTTTATTATATTTTTAATATTATTACATAAATTACTTTTAAGTTATTTAATACCCATATTCTGTGTCATGTTATTATTGCTTTCGACTGATGCCCAATTTTCACCTCACTCTCTACATATAATAATGTAAATATCCAAATTCTATATAATATGCATTACATTTTGTATAGGAAATAAAAACAAACTGTAGCCTTTTCTAGTCCAATACTAATAACGTATCGTTTCTCGTAGTAGTTTTTGATTACTATATTGTCTGTAGTATTCTTACGATATTTCATTTTTCATATATACTATATATTATTTTTGATACTGCTTCCTTTCTAACTATTTACAATTTAATATTTGACGAATAATATTGAGTATTTACATACTATGAAAATATATATACTTTAGCATGGGTCTCCTTATTACTACATAAAAAGTACGAAAATAGTATGTATAGTTGATATTTTTTATAAAAAAATGTATACAGTCACCAAATATATATATATAGATATATATATATTATATTAATATTATCTATACAGTGACTCTATTATCTGCAGCTCGATGCCTATACACGTCGAGATTTCGCGTTTATGAATAGATCATCTTGCAGATTTTTACGTGATCAAGTGAATTTATAACTATTTTTATTACATATGCTTAATTAGCTATTTACTGGATGAGTATTTGTCAGAGCTATAATGCATGTCTTGTGAGATAGCACATATTTATATTTACTTGAATTTCTTTGTTAATAATGTAAGTAGTTTTGGTTTGTCTTTGTATATAAAATTTAAAACAATATTAATTTTATAATTTTGAATTTCTGTTTAGTGTTACAAAACATTATAATAAAAAGATTGTTCTTGCCGCTTATACAAGCCCTGAAAAATTTGATGTATTAGATCGGTACAAAGTAAGGATATAATAATAAGATATTATCATAATATATTCCTCTATATTACCCAAAATAATTGATTGATTATTTATATTTTTTAGATAGGAAAGTATAATTTATTATTTATTGTTTTAATTATTTTCCCATCAACAATTATAAATAAATTATATACGAAAGCTTATTAATTTAGTGAGTACGAGATAGTACATCTTTTTTTTAATTAGTAAAATTTTTTAGGTATTATATAACTTAAAGAAAATAAATAAAATAATGAATATATATTTATTCATAAAATATTATCGAACACTTATATGCTCATATAATAAATTTATATACATCCCAATATCGCTTATGAAGAAATTATAAAAGTTTATATATATATTTATATATATTTTTCATTTTAATATATAATAACTCACACAGTGGATTTTGATAAATTTCTGACATTGCAAGTGACTACCTATAATCTTTCTAGCACGTGCTAGAGCAACGAAGTTTATCTAAGAAAAAGATCATCCTTGTACAACAATATTCCATAGTATTTTATGTATAAGATATTCTCTCTCTTTGAACTCTATTTTTAGCGTAATAATTGCTGGAATAAATTATGTATATAAGATATATTCTTGGAACATAATAAATTAAACAAGATTGTGTAAAATTAGAACAGAAAGGTAAAGAAATCATACGGCCAATTAAAATAACTGCAAGATTTTTCAATCAATTAAAAAAGGATAACATAGTCGAGTGCTCGAATTAAATAGCAGAGTTATTTGTGTTGTTAATGACATATATAAGAACTTTGGAGTATCCAAAAAATAAATTATAAGTTAGTTGTTGCCTTGGTATCTCTTAAATTACATTTGAATTGACAAAGACAGTAAGAGAAGCAAACACATGTAATAATTCTCTCTAAGTGTTAAATCTAGGGAGCATCTTTTAATCGTTACTACTGTATCTCAAATCTAAGTAGAAAATAACACTTGAAATTATAAAGAGTCGTAAATAAATGCATACATGAGGTTCTGCTTTTATTTCTCAATCAATAAAATATTTGGCTCAGTCACTATAAATATATTAAATATTATATTATTTTAATAGTAGTTACTAATTATTTGGAGGTGAAAAAATTACTTAGCCCTAGCCTACGATAGCAATATATATTTTTAGACTCACCTCACTGCTACCTACTTATATGAATACTATATATATTATATAATTTATATATTAATATATAATAATATTATTATATATATATATATATATATATATATATAATATATTTTATTATAAATATATTAATATATAGTGTTATATATATATATATATAGTATAGTGATTAATATATTATATAATATTTATTAATTAATATATAATATATATATATTAATATTTATTATGTAATATATATATTATTTTTAATATATATAGATAATAAGTCTAGTATATATATTAATATATTATAATTATTATATATATAATATATACATATATATATAATTAATATAATATAATATATATTATAGAAGTAGAGTAAGATGAAGAGAGAGATGAGAAGTAGAGAGGAGCTTAACGTAAATAGTAAAAATAGTTACTGGAGTCCCCACGCATGATATTTATTATCAATATATTATATCATATATATATAATTAATATTAATATATATATAATATATTAATATATAATAGTAAGATAATCTATATATATATATTAATATATTATATAATATATATAATAATATATTTATATATCATATATACCCTAAAGAATAAATTCGATTAACGCCCTATATATTAATATATATTAATATTATATATTATATATATATATATATAATTATTATATTAATTATTATATATATTATATATAATATATATATAATAAATTATAATATATATAATTATATTAATATATATAATAAAGTTTATTATATATTATATATATATATTAATTAATATAATATATTTATTAAATAATAATATATTTTTACAATTGAAAAAAAAGTTATATATATATACGATATGTTATCTAGCAATTTAAATTATGTAATTTTTTTTTTATATTTAACCAGTAATATATATTAAATATATAAACGATTATCTGACCGACAAGGAGGGGAATGGAGTAAAATTTAATTAAAAATGGGTGGGAACATTATTTTATGCGTGAGTCGAAGGATGCTAAAATTATGCCCAAACCCGGAGCGGTCGGTCTTCTGATCCAAATTTATTATATAAATATGTGTTCTTATATTATTTGATAATTAATAGATTAATATATAATGATCAGCGAAATTAAATGGATTGAAAGCTCCCCCTAAATAAACACTTTAGTAACTCACATTTATACTCAAAATTATAATTCGTGCAGAAACATTA
Source organism: Trachelipus rathkii (assembly GCA_015478945.1). Lineage (NCBI taxonomy): Eukaryota > Metazoa > Arthropoda > Malacostraca > Isopoda > Trachelipodidae > Trachelipus > Trachelipus rathkii. Next base: position 22,045 of record JABUQX010066839.1, on the reverse strand, counting down.
TATTATGAACCAGTTAAGCTTAACTAATATATATAAAAATAGACTACCTATTACCACTAATAATTATGCTCATAAGATATTTACATGTAAGAGCAAGTAGTTGTGAATTTTATATTTGTTGTAAATGTTCTTTTAATTCCCAACAATAAATAATATAGTAAAAAATGTGGAGCGTACTGTGCGCGAGAGGAGGGGTCGCATTCAATCTTATGAAATTTTATAAACCAGAAAACAACAACCATAGATAATACTGACGTTACTGTTGAGCATAACGTGATTTTAGTAGTAAATATATCAAATAACGATTCTATGTATTCGACCACCCTCTATCTACACTCATATCTTATCTCACCACAGTACTGGAGGTAGTGTACTTAATGCATTGTATAGCTGGACAATAAGGAGAAGTGTGATGCAAAGCTAGAGAATGCCTAGTCTTATTACTAGTACTTCACTTTCATATTTGATGTGAGACGCCAGCTAGTCAGAATAAATCTCTAGATTGACTTATCGTGAGAACTATGACGGACCTTCTCAATCAATGCATCGCTAATGTAGGAGCGTTCCTTAAGCTCTAGAGGGCTATCAAACTATAATTCACCGTCACAATAATAAAACCCCGCAATTCACTTCGATTTTATTGCTACCTTCTTCGTCGCCTCTGCTATAAACTCATAAAAATTCTTATCTCCTCTAAAATGGCATTCCTTTACATGAAATCAAAATCCTAATCATAATTCTTCAGTGAGTTTACCAGCCATAGTGTCGATTATCCGCTAAACACTCCCCACTATACAGCTAGTACTTTAACCACAACCCGATATTTATTACTATATAAGTTGTTATTATTATATGATTATAATATTATTATTTATGGTATTATGTTGGTTTTATATATATATATAGAGTTAATATAGTAGATATGGTATGATATATATGTTATATATACGATAGATATATAATATGCTAGTATATATATATATATATAAATATATATATTATTATGGATATAATTATTTTTCTGATATCAAAAGTTTCAGCTTATTGAAGTTTTGTTTATAGGTGATATATAATATTAATAGTGAGTAGTATTGTATAGTTATATATAGTATATTATATATATATATATTATATATAGTTATTTATATATACCTATATAGTATATATTTATATCAATAATAATAATATAATTAGTATATATATATATATTACGTATAATATATTATAAATATATTATATTATATATTATGTATTATATATATTATAGTTATAATTATTGTTATCTTTTCTACAGGTACTCCAATACTATACTCAGCTAGTACTATTACAATGATTCTCTCATTTAATTCCTTTCTCTTCTAATCAAATCTAACTATCGCGAACTTTCTCGGATTGCGGAGATCTAATCGTTCTGAGCTAGCATGTAGTATGTTACGCCATAGTTGCGTACATCTACATATAATTATCCCCATATAGATATATGTCATTTAATAATATTTATATGATTATATTTAATAATAATAATCTATATATATACCTTATATATACTACAGGTTAAAATGATTTATTACCTATAACATTTTATTGATTTTACTTAACATATATACCCTCCATTATATATATAATATAATATTAATATTAATAATTTATTATATTATTAATTATATTAATATATTATATATATATAATATTAATAAAATTATATAAAATATTATAACTATTATATAATATAATTTAACATCTCAGTATAACCTAAGTTATATAAAGGTCATTATTCGCCCCTGTATGCGCAATAACTGTTCCCACATTCGCGGTGTATGGAATTTACCGGATAGAGTTGTTAAGCAAAGTAATAAGTAATGCTATATCAACTTGTCCTTATACTTTATTCTGATCTTCCTTGACCCTTTTTCTCAATTAGTCTAGTCGTGAATACTCTTGAGATCTCTTCCATGGCTCTGTTTTATAAGGTATGAGCAGACGCAGGGTGTCGAGAGGGTACCCACCTGTTGAATTATCTCTGACATTCCAATAGCCTAGCTGCTCGCTGCGCCCTCGTAACACAGATGCAGGTGACCTTTCGGTCTCACAGTGAATGCATACTCTCTCCAAATTATTATGGAAACTCTCAACATCAGCGTTTCTGTGACCTTCCTGTTCTTTCCACCACAATCTGTCTTGTGGAACGTCCTTGCTCTTCCTCGTTATTTTCCTGTCGAATAAATGATCGAATCTGTCCGTCGTCTGTTGGTACCGAGTGCCCTGCTCCATTGACGAACCAATCCTTGAGAAAGACCACTCGATTATGCTAAGGGTAAGGGTGGCTACTTATCATTCTTATTAATTTGTTTTTCTTATGTATTTTTTTATTATTATTTAATTTATGTTATTTTATTGCCCCCTCTATTTTTAAAAAAAGGCTTCTTAGCTCGTGGGGCTTGAAGCATGAAAATAAAATCAATAAAATAAATAATAAGTAACAGCATATATGATATATCAGATCTATAAAGAAAAAATAGTAAATAAAGTAATTTATATACATAAATATATATTATATAATATATATATAATATATATATTATATTTATATTATAATATAAATATATTATTAATATATTATAAATATAATATTATATATATATATATTATATATATAATATATATATTCATATAATAAATATTATATTTATAGTATTATATTAGTGATTAATATATATATATTACATATATATAAATTAAAATATATATATATAAATATTTATAATATAATTTTTTAATATATATATTATTATATATATATTATATATATAAATATATTAATATATATATATATTAATATTATATATATAATATATATATATATATTTTGAGTAGAAAATATTTCTATTTCAGATCAGTTAATCATTATTAGTTAAATAGGATGTATGCTAATTATAATTAGGTGAATTCAATTGCTCACAGCTAGATGTGTAAGGTTGTTCGCGTCATCATATTCACACGTTACTCATAATAAGAAGAGGCAGAATCATCAACATTCTCGAGATCTTGTGGTGACATACTGTCATTACCACCACCACTATCATTCAATATCTTGATTGTCCTTCAATCTTAAATTTCTGTTTCACCCTTGACTTATGCTATTAACCACTAATATATAAATGTCTATAAAATAATCCCATTGCTTTCCTAATAATAAATCTGAGCACATGTCTTTTAACTGGTATATTTTTAAATAGTTTCTCATCTCAATACAAGCTCCACATACCTAACCTAAGCATACTTATTAATAGTACCTTTCAATCGGACTAATTGAAGATGTACTTTGCATGACTTTTACCGCTTACTGTCCATACAGAAATCTATCTCACCAAAATCTATTACAATTTGTTTGCCTTTTTTGATTGATTTCTACCCCGTTTCTCCTGTCAATATAAATATACTATAATTTATCATACCTTAGCTATATAAATTAAACGTCATTTGGGGATCCTCAGTAAAAGTATATCTCAAAGATTGAGTTTCTGTTTAAGATGCTGAAATTAATTTTTCCTCTTAATATCCAGTATAATCAACCATGTACAATGATCTCACTATAGATATCCCATGAATAGTAATACTGACTCTCATATAGAAAGACTAAACAGTGGAGATGTTCAATTTTCACTACGTTTTTGGGATAGGTTAAGACAAAGGCAATAATAAGTCTTAGTGAACTATTTCCTTTTACTTTCATATGACTCAGATGAAATGACCACTTATATGATACAAACCCTCTATGACACCTGTAGTTAACATAGAGGGCGCAGTCTAAGTTATATATATAATTTATGAGATACACATCTGAACTATAGCTTTAGTTCACTGCGGTTTTATTTTACTTTTCAATTTACTAACTATCAGTGGAATCTTCTTACTACATATTTCTGTCTTTTGCCGATTTTATATCTCCTACTCACATAAAAGCTTGCTTTTGTGCTCACCTGCAGAAGCTTCGTTACGTGAAGGCTTCGTTAGTTTTATAATATATTGAGATGTTGACTTTTTTTATTTAATTCTATACATCTATCTTATCTAATACTGTGGTATTAAGTAGATAAAGAAGAATCCACTTTCTTAATGTAATAAAGAAAGGAAGATGTACCGATAATGTATGATGAAGAGAAATCAATATGTTATATAAACCAGTAATAAATATGAGTAATAAATTACAGTTAAATTTTCCAATTTATGTTAAGAAATTATACCAAGCTTCGAACGTGGAAACCCTACTTCAATTAATACCTCATCCTCCAACCTTTTCCCTTCAACTAACCGCTGTCCAAATATGAAAAGTAGAAGTTCATCATCTGTAATTCTTAAAATATATATAGATGAAATGCAATTAGTAAATTTAATTTCGAAAATCAATATTTGATCTTTCAACATATTACTACTGTACTTTAATAAAAAAAATTATTACAATTATTTTATTTTCTAATTATTATTCCTAATTATAAATTATTTTTTTAGTCTTACTATTATAATTTATTATATGCGGCGCTTAAC
>JABUQX010066839.1:0-12500 GCA_015478945.1 Trachelipus rathkii | reverse complement strand
AAAGCGCTTCAACGCTAACTACTTTGATGTAGAGCAGTTCGACGCTTTCGAACTAAGTTCTTTCAACATCTAGAAGCTTTCAATACTCCTCTTCTGAGCCTGTCTGAAAAATACCTTAGAAGGTAGTAATGGAGGATTAGTTTAGTTTCATCACTACAAATATGTATCATATTATCTTTTTTTTCAACCTTTCTGCAACCCTTGTAAATCAAATGACCACTTGCAAAGTGCAGGATTAAGGCTTTTAGTGGTTGGGGGATCTTCGTTAGGCTTACCCGTAGATAGAATCAATTGATAAAAAGCAGCTAGTTATAATATCAATTGTCAATGATTGAGAAAATTTCTCTTGATACCATGGAGCTTTTATTGCTTCAACATCTTAAATATAGATGTATAGCGTTTGAAGTTGAATTATTAGAATATAGTCAAAATTGAAAAACATAAGACAGGTAAAAAACTTCGCAAGTTTGCAATGCATTTTGAGATTATGAAGTCGGCAAGTTAGTGAACTGCATGAATGATTGAAGTCACCACAGAAAACCAATTCATCCGTGACAGTTCAAAATTTTCTGACTCAACTCTACTATTTTGAAATTTACCGACTCCGACTCACCGACTCCGACCTCTTGAAAATTACGACTCCGACTCCGACCTGTCCACCTTCAAAAATTGCGACTCCGATCACTCCGACTCCGGACTCGACCTCCACCCTCTTCAAAATTACCGACTCTCCCGACTCCCGACTCGCGACTCCGACTCCGACTCCGACTCCACAACCCTGATATATATATATATATATATATATAATATATATATATATATATATATATTATAATATATATATATATAATAAAATATTATATTATATATATAATATACTATATATTATATACTATATATAGATATATAATATATATAATATATATATATATATATTATATATATATATATATATATATATATATTGTGATAAAAAAGGCCAAATGACTACATGAAACGAATCAGATTTTGGAAGCCCTATACAAACCCTTTTAATCAAGCTCGGACATGAACCGCTGAGCGTCCTTTGAAAGTGATTAAGTCAGAGAAAGGGGCGAAAATAGGAGATGAAAGTGAGTTACATATTTACTACAAGCGTAATTTAAGAATGAGAATAGCAGTTATAGTGAGAATAGAGGTTATAGAAAGAATGAAACTGTGTAGATTGGCGGGTCGCACGAACTATTCTCAGTGGAGGATGTTATTCGATCATAGAGATCAGAAGAATAATATTTGTTGTTGTTGTTGTTGTTGTTGTTGTTGTTGTTGTTGCTTCAATACTATAAAGAGAATTATGCAACTGTTCGACGGAAGGAAAGAGAATGGAGAGTGTTAGTGAGAGTATGATTTACTAACAAGGCCAGAAGCTTTTGATTCCACATTTTTAGGGTCGGAAATGTGAGCGGAACCATACCAGATATGTGATGCGTACTCCATACAAGAACGAATAACGCTCCTATACATGTAAAACAACTGGGATTGTGTGAAGAGGTTCGGAAGAACACCCAACCTCTTAGAAGCTTGCTTAAGAAAGAGAAATATTGTGATTATACCAAGAAAAATTACGGGAAATGGAAATGCCAGCAATATCAAGATGCAGAGAAAGCCGAGTTGTGTATTTTCAAAGAAAATATTAAACTTTTGTGAAATATTTTGTTGCGTAGATAGATGAAGGACCTGAGATTTGGAGCCATTGAAAGCAACCATGTTTTATCGTCTTCCTGAATTAGAGATGCGAGAGAGATTAGAGAGGTCAGTTTTTATATGGTCGTCCTCCATGCAGCGGCTATTTAATATTGAGTTGGACGCCTTTCAAAGTAAAAAGGGAAATAAAGGTTGGAATCATCAGATTAAGAGTAGTCGTGATGATGGACAGAAGACGGTATCGTAAATTAGATAAAAACGGCGATTTGCAGAAATTAGTAGAAAGATGGACTATGTTACCAGAACAAGCCGGCAGTTTCATGACGTCATCAACCACACAACCAGAATCCATCGATTCCCAAGTGGGGATTAGGTGAGAGGAAGATGGAGGGGGGGGGAGGATATTTTGAGTAATTTATAAAGGATTTCCAATAGATCCTCTTGTCTAGGAAGGTGTGGAATTGTGGCGTAAAAAAGTGCGACCACTTGAAACACGGAGCTAACAGGATATCCCTAGCAATCCAATGCTAATGAGGGGGTAATCTATACGCTTCTGACCGATTATTGTCATCCTCATAATAATATATAATATACTATTATATATATATATATATTAATTATATAATATATATATAAATAAGATATATATTATATATATAAAATTATATATATATATATATATATAGAGGATGGTAGATTTTCTATACGGTACTATGTTGACTATAGATATAGCCCTCACACTAAATACAATATACCTTATTATAATTAATGGTTACAGATATATATATATAATAGTATATGTAAAAAATAATATATATTCCTAAGTGTTTGAACCCTTACCCTGAGTTGGTTAAACCAGGGTGCTGCGTACCCGATAGCTAAAAAGGAAGTCGCCACTTTCCTCTGAAGGTTTACACCTGCCTTTCCAAGCAGAACGACAGCGATGTGCTTGATGTGACATTCTGCCCTCCGCAGACCTCCCCTGCTGGTCAGCACTGTGGTCATGGGCGCCATCTCTTTAATTTTTATCCGGAACATAACACACTGTGTATATCTATATAGTCAATGGCAAATAAACTTCGCATTCCATTACAATGATATTGTCCCTACTGTGGGCGTCTAACCTCCTCTCAGCCCTCTGGCTACACCAGTAGTGTTATCATCCTGCACCTCGATGCAGCTAAAGAAATGTGTTCTGCCTTTTTTCTCTGACAAGAGCCTGCCTTTCCCATGAGAAACCCACAAGCATGTCTTTGTTGACAGCGACTCCGCAGACCTCCCCGCTCTAAATCATTCGCAGGTCAAACCCTTTATTATGGAGTTTAAAAGTCCCGACCTCACATCCAACCCTCTCTAATCTTGGTAAAGCATGGTTAATCTTCAGCAAAGGAAAAGTGGAAGGACAATTCATTTAGCTCACATGGTCAGGAGGTCACACTACGGATGGTTAACCAACTCAAGGTTAAGACAGTTCGTGAAGAGCCCAACTGAAGAGAGACCATTTAAATTTTAGTGCAAAATAAATTTATCCGAAGTATAAATGATAATTAGTAACTTATGTATTCTAAATGTGAGTGTTAATGTCCGTTAAAAATTTACTCCATTGAACACCAATGACCAGAGTGTAGATGATGTATATATATGATAGATAGTTATCCGTATGAGTGAATCAGATGTCTCACTCAAAAGACAATGCCTTTACTAATTGGGATATAGGCTAATGGTACCTATTCAGAGTGGAAATAGGCAGGACTCTATAGCTCATCGGTCGTAGATATGGTAACTACTCCTGGTTACCCAACTCTCCAAATTATGGATTAAGCGTTCATAACTCACTTAGGGGACATTATATAGTTGAAACAACATATTGGGTCGATTTAATGCATTTAGATACTTATATATATATAGTATATATATTAATATTATTAATTAATTATTATTTAAAGATATTAAGAGGAGAGATGAGAGAGGAGAGATTATAGAGTTATGAGTATAAGAATAGAATAGAATTTGAGTGAGATTAGGAGATAGAGATAGGATAGATATATGCCAAACTATATCGGGATAATTGAATACTAAGAGATAATGAGAATATAATAGGAATGTAACAGTATCATAGTCGAGATTAGATCGTGAATAACCGAAAGCGAGCTGAAATTATGCTACACTCAATAAGGAAAATATCCGATATTATATGAGAACCGGAGAGATTCGCGAGAGATAGGACTCGCAATATTCGACTTTTGGAACAATAACCGGATATTCGTAAATTTACCCAACCGACGCCAACCCCTAAATATTATAATATAATACTAAATAGATAAGGGTATATAGATATATAGGATAGATATATAGATAGATACATATATTTAATATATATATATTATATTATATATATATATAGTATATATAGGAAAGAAGATTAGAAGAGAGAATAGAGAGATATGTATATAATAATGAGATATACTTATATAAAGTAGAGAGATAGATAAGAGAAGAAGAGAGATATATATATATGAAATATAAATAAGAATAAATAAAGAAATAAATATATTAGATTATGTAAGATGAAAGCAATAATATATATATATATTATGAGTATATATATATATATTATAATATATATTATATATATGAAGAGTAAATATTATATATATATATATAATTTATAATATATGATAATAGTCAGTATATAATATAATATGATATAATATTATATATATATATATACTTATATAATATAATAGGTGAAGAATAAGGATATATTATATATAAGCATATAATATATATTAGTAGTATAGATATATACTACTTATAGATTTTTTATTCTATTTAATATAGAGAATGAGAAATAAGAGAGAGATTTATATATAATAATATATATATCTTTTTACATTATAATTAGATCGATTCTAGGATGTCTAACTAGCTAAATAGTTTAAAAGTTATAATCATATATATAAAGTATACTACGTCAGAAATGATAAAAAATAATTATTAGTTATTATAATTATAATCACATTCATAATTATTTATAAATATATTATATATATTTTTAATATATTACGATTATAAAATGTAATAAATTTTATATACATAAGTGCTGGTTCTGTATGTTGCAGGAGCTAGTACATTTTTTTTATCGCCGTACTATGATAATTAATCATATGTGTTAAACTACTTTAATTTTTTTATATTATTTATGTAGCAAAAGTTTTAAAAAACAATTGAAGCTGATAAAACATTGACCAATCCTCTTTTTATTTAGGTTGACATATGAATAGTAGAAGATAAAGAGTACAATAAGTTTATACAAGCTATCTAGTAGGAAACCAGTCCGATATGTCGGCGTAGTGATCGAGTGAGGGAAGTGACACCTTCCGTGAGCTCTTAATCTCTTTTCTCGACTGAGACGGTAGCAGCAGCAGGTGTAAAACATATCTATCATATAAATCTTCCGTTCGATGATCATCCTATTTGTCCAGTAACAAACTCACAGTGAAGAGAGTAGATGAGATAATATAGAAGATCTATATGCATTGAAGAACTACTATCTAGCGCCATCACCACACACTCTCCCACTGAGAATATGAAGTTTTTCTGACTATATAGTAAATACGAATTCTCACCCTGGAAGATCAGTTATCAGGTAGATAGATAGAAATTATGAATTAAATTTATATATAAGTTCATTTATAGTATATGGGAAAAACAAATGTGTTATTATAATAATAGTTAGAAATATCAATATTATTATTCTATAAGCTGTAGATAGCTTTACTTCTATATCGATAATGAGCAGCTATAATAATCATAATATATAAATTATATATTGTGTATCTCTACATTGTACATCAATTAGTGTATACATTCGAGGTCTGAAATATCGTATGAATCAACATACTTATAAAATGGAAGATAATAAAAAAAAATTAATTTATTAATGAAAAATTGAGATTTTTTTTATATATATTTCTCATATAATGAATTTTTGTCAATAGTTCCTCATACTGATATGTATAAATAGCATTATAAGAATCTAGCTTAATAGTGATTAAGTAACTATATATTTAAATATGCTCTAAAAAATTAGCTGAGACTAGCACTTTAGAAGTATTTAAGCTTGCAATTCTGATATTTAAGCACCATAGTAACTAGTAGTTTATAGTATACTTGACCGCTAAATATACTGTTCTTGGGGATAAATAATAGTAGGATATATATAATGATAATTGTATTTAGTGATAGTAATTATATATGCTGTATATAGTTATAATATTTATTATCTATATACTATTTTTATTTTCTATATATATATATCTATAATACTTATATAATATCATACATAGGGTTTGTAGACCACTATTTACTGACCCCATTAAAAATAATAAACAAATAAATAATATATATAAAGTATATAATCAATACATAAAATGTAACATATGCGACAACACATTTAATAATGTTGAGCAAACAAAAAGTACAATTATGGGAAGATAAAGAAAATTTGCCTCCTCTGGGGTCAAACCACCGCATGTTGCGACTGAGAACAATGTAATCGACGCTTTACCGTTGTGCCATCTCAGACCCAAAAAAAAGTTTGATTGAAAAATAACTTTAAGCGAACGAGCTCCCGTCGAGGAAATATCACCAGGTTTTCACCCTGTCCTTCTTCCCTCATTCCAAATATTTTTCTGTATATGAAATTGGAAACACTTTGATTCAAGATTTGGTTCTAATACGCTTGAGGTTTTGAGGATGGTAGATGAGAAAAAAACTGATTTAGTTAGACATTTATTATCTTTTATTTGCAGCAGGAATTCAATGTGGTTTAGACATACAATTATTTAAAAAAAATAATAATAAGTTCTGTAACAATATAACGTAAAAAAATATGTTTTTTTTTCCTACTCCTAGTTTTAACATTCTCGAAAATAATTTCTGTCTACCTGTTTGTCTATTATAGCTTCTTCTTCCAGAACAAGAAGATAAAATAAACGGATTTTACGCTACCTTAAATGAGATTTTTACTTTTTAAAAGAATACATAAGAATATTCAATTTTGAAAACAACTTTAAAATGAGAATTTTTTTTTTTATAGATTTTTAATACATTTTTACTACTTTTTCCTCTTATTTATATTTTTTGCTATTTTTTCCTCTTAAAATTATTAAATTTCATACTTAAAGAAAATCAAATTAAATTTGACCAGAAAGTTTACAAATCAATTATTATTACAAACTATCAGCGTAAATAAAGTAATAAAATTTCATTATGCAAATAAAAATTGATAAATAGTGGCAATAAATCAGCAGTTCAAATATTATCCTTGAAATACTCGTAAATCCTTGCGCAATTGCAAATATTTGTTTTGTTTATGCTAAACACATACGATGGGCAATTTCGTAAAATGATTAAATCATTTTCGATGGGTTAGATCTGCATAATAATTAAAGGTAATTTTAGAATGAAGATGGGGGCTCTTTTTTATTCTTTTATTTTCACTTTTTCACAATTTTCCAAAAACTGCTTCAGAAAATGAGTGAGTGTTGAGAGAAGAAAAATACGGGACAGAAATCACCCAAACCCAACTTAAGGCAAATCTCTTAGGTGTTTGTAATGTCAAGAGCAAACTTAAAAGTGAGAAAAGTTAAATTCAAAAGGGAAAAGCAGATGACAGAAAATAATTCCATAAAACAGATGTTACTGGAAAAGAGGCACCATTTCGAGAAAGCTACGAAAATTTTGAAAGCTTCACGCAAAATTTCTGTTAGGAAAGCGCCGCAATAGTTGTGGTATTGGAAGTATTACCATGCATGGTAAAACCTGGAAAATTTATTCCTGGTAAAGAACCTGTTTAAAAAACTTGGGTATAACTTGCTAAACCTGGAAATTATAAAGGACTATTTCTTTGTTTTTTAAGCCATTCAGCTATATATATATATACTTATTATTATATATAATATAATATTAGATTATATATATTATATATATATAATAATTAATTATAATATATATATATAATAATAATATAATAATATATATTATATATTATAAATAATATATATATATATATTAATATATATATAATCTAAGATATATATTATATTTATTAATATATATAAATATATAATATAATATATATATATATATAATATAATATATATATATTAATCTATGAACGGAAATTATATGGCTCGTGTACCTATAGAATATAATTATATATCATATTAGTATTACCCTATTTGTCATAGTATAATAGGCATACTTCAATATTAATATATTAATATATATATATATGATTTATAATATTTATAATTAAATATTATATATATATATATATATATATATATATATATTAATATATATATAATTATTACATATATATAATAATATTATATTATAATTAATATATAATATATATATATAAATATATATATATATATATATATATATATATAATAATTATATATATTATATATATTAATTATATTAGAAATATATATTAATATTATTTATAATATGTGGACATTATAAGGGAATTACTCCTTTATAGCGGCGAAAATTTCGAATAAGAAAACAACGAATTTCGTAGTATATTTCTTTGAGTGCAATTTCAATCATATATTAGCTTAATTGGCATTATATTCTATTTTACTTTTAATATTATAGGAAATTTTTATAATGTAATATTAATACATATTCTTAAGTTAATTATATGAGATTTTTAAGCAAGACAGTCTAATAGCATTTATGCTCATTTGCTTAATAATATATATCCTTGATTATAATTTCTCACTCTTGATTAATATATAATAAGACTTCATAATATATTAATCTCACGAAAATTCTCACTCATGAGTTTAAAATCCAAATACTATACTATCATATAATACATAGATTACAATATCAACTATATAAATATATAACATATAAAATTAGGTATTAAAAAAATTAAACAGTTAGTCTACACATGAAGATTATTATTAATACTCATTAAATATATATATATATTAAATTTATCACATATAAAATATACAATTATATATATTAAATTTTATACATTATAATTAAAAATAGATATTTATTATTATACTTTAATTATTTTATTATAAAACCTATTATATATTATAATAAAATTATATATTTATATTATTATATTATACTTATAATATAAATATTATATCTCTCAAGATATAGTATTAAAATATCTGATATTATTAACTCACTACTTAAGAAATCTATCTGCTAACATAAATTTAATTATAATATTTATAAGTGAATTATTTAATAATAAAATAGTAGATTATAGTTATATTACATATAATAATAATAGAATATAATTCCTTACTTTATTATATATTAATAAATATTGATGCGACATTTATAAAAAGGATGACTTCTCGCTTCTTATGATGACCTGTGATAAAGAAAAAACACGAAATTCGAGTGTTTCTTATGTTGTGCAATTTCATCATTGCGTTATTGCACATATCATTATTCACATTTTATATATTATATCGCGTAAATTTTATAAATAAGAACATTCTCAATTAATGAGTATGCAATAGAATTATTGGATAATTATATATAATGTTACCTTTTATTATTTATTATATTATATTATTATTTATTATATTATTGAAGTTAAATTATTATATTATTACTTTTATATAGATTATGAACATAATTATTAATTTAATGAGTTTTGGATGAGGTTTAGTTTGAATTTGATTTTCTTTTTCTGTTTCTAAATATTTTTTTCTTTTTTATCTCAAAACTATAATTTATGGATATATATTATTTTAAAAAAACTCACCACGGACCGCCGAGCGATGAGCAAGAGAGATTGATAGCACCCGCTTCGCTAGGTGCCGTGAAAGTAGATGAAGCACTATATAGAAAGGGCCGACCGGCCTCAGCCCCGATATTCAAAAAATAAAACGAAGAATAAGCCAAAGATCAATTCATCTGAATTTGTCATTAACGTCTTCTGAACAAACTCTACGTTACATTCATCAAATATTAAACTTGAAATAACAGTAGCCATGACAGATAATGACTAAATTATATAAGACTCAAAGTGTGAAGCACAATAATATGATTACTTCAAATTTCTTTACTTTTTAATATATTAAAATTTAACATTTGAAAATTCAGGCATTTATGTATTTAACCTAAAATCATAGAAATTATTTAACATTTAATTGATTCTTCGTTCCTGGAGTCACCATCTATGAAATAGCCATAAGTATGAGTCATAATATATAATAAGATAATCGAGGGAGTGAATAATATACCGGATATAACAATCATATTTATATGTTATAAATTATATTTATTATAATATATATAATGAATTAAAATATTATAGCAGTTAGTATATATTATATAATATTACGTATTATATATAATAGTATATATATTAATATATACTTTAAATATATATATAACTATATTAATTTCTAATAAATAATAATAATATATATAATATATACCTTTATATTTATATAACCATATTGTAAATCTTTAACAGATATATTACTATAGTAGATAATAAATTAAGTTAGTATATAATATAATATATTACTCTACTTCATTACATTATTCTTCAATCAACTCTAAATCCCTCCTATATCTACCTCTTTACCTGTAACTGCATCTGAACACGTGACTCACCGTTATAAAGTAAACATTCTTTCTGAGTGAACATAAACAACAAATTGTCTCTTTGAAACATGCAGTCACAACGTTAGATTCCTAGTCTGGAGAAACTCACCATAACGTCGTTTCTGGTGCAGTATAGGTTTTCCTTCTAATGCAGTTACTTCAAGCATAAGGGTTTCTTTCGCCCACTGCATAAAGTAGAATTACTGATATACTCTTCACACTTTGAAGTGTGGGGGGTCAGATATATCCATCTTTTAGATTAGATTAAGTCGCTAAAAGATCTTATATTCACCCATTTTCCCTACTTTTCTTAAAGCGTCTTCTGAAATAATCCCTCCTCTCATACTTGCTATCTCTCTTTCCTACAGTCTACAACGTAGCTGCCGAGAACGTTTACCTCTACTCGCATTTGCACTTCCACTGTCTCACGTGTCGCCCTCAGTAGCACACAAGGACTCTCTTCTCGCAGCGTAACTTTGTGAATGTTATATAATGGATGTATCAAATACTCATCCTTGTCGTTACCGTGGAGTCCTGACATTCCGGTCACCTCTTCTCTGTTGGAACTCCCATACCATCATATGTATTTCCTGCCTTGAGTGTAATCTTATCCTCTATCAAAATCCTAGTCCTCTAGGCCCAATCCGTTCTGCACTTACTATGAGAGAATTGAATTACTATAGGTTGCGGAGGTATATACTCTTATTTACTCACTTACGAACTATTTCGCTCCCCACCTGCCCTGAAATATGGTTTCATGCCAATTTTGCGTTTTTAAACGTTAGACGAATAATAAATAAAGAATAAGTTAAATATGACAATATAAAAATTGTATAAATTTATTTTTTTTCACTTTCCAGATGTAGATATTCAATATAAATATTATCCTATATTTATATATATAGATATAACGAGGTATATTATTATAGATATAATCTTTTCTTCTTCATTGGATATCATATTTATTCCATTTCAATGTCTAATTCAATATTCAGTCTCAGCTCGTCATATTCATTCTGTAATTTATATTTCTCTATTCATATAATAATCTTCTTACAAACAATTTCATAGAGCTTGTGGATAGAAAAGAAGAAGATAGTAAAAAAGAAACTACATGGAAAAGTTGTTAAGTTAGAATGATGAAGATAGGACCGTGATTACCTTTTTAATGTAATTTGAAATCTAAATTAATTCATTATTATTATTTTATTATTATTCATATTCATTATTACTTAGATTAAGTGTGAATATATGAGTTATGTCTATTATTTGTTACTCCCCTATGATATTTTCTAAATTAAAATACTTATTGTCGAATTTGTATGATGTTATTGAAATGACATCTTCATTCTGTTATTATAGTGTATGTTTTGTACATTATTATTATTGTGAAAATCCAATTTTACTTGATATTAATAAATGGTAACACAACATTTTGGAGTATAAATAGTTTTAAAATCTTTAAGTTATGATAAGATATTTTTCAGTAAATATTATGATTTTCATATATAGACACCTTAATGATTGTCCCAAAATCTTATAATTATACTGGTGAGATCATTGATATTATTTCCTTCGTATCTTACACTAATACTTTGCATAATATTATATATTAATATCACTATATATATATATAATATGTATATATATATATATATATATATATATATATTATATATCTTATATATATTATTATATATAATATATATACAAATATGGTACCTATATTTATTTAGAAGGGATATCATGAAAAAATTAAGTTTATATTATTAGTTAATTAAATTAATAAAGTGAGTATATTAAACTTCTCTCTATATCTCTCTCTATTATTATCTCTCTCTTACATTATCATATTCTATCTTCTCGGCTCTCCTCTCACTATTACTCTATACTTCTTTACATCTTACTTATATATTTATACTTACTTCATCTCTTCTAGATATCTATCTCTCATCTCTATCTCTCTCTCTCTCTTCTTCTCTCTTCTCTCTCTCCTCTCTCTCATCCTTCTTTTTAGCATATCTCTCTCTCTCTCTCTCTACTCATATATATCAATCTCTCTCTTAATAGGCGTCTTCTCTCTTAACTGTCTCTATACGTATCGTACTACTCCCTCCTCTCGTCTCTCTCTCTCATTTTGGTGGTGG
>JABUQX010066838.1:50000-52500 GCA_015478945.1 Trachelipus rathkii | reverse complement strand
CTTTGCGACGCGACGCGACATTGGAACTTTGTCTCTTTACTACATGTGCTACATCAGTAAGTGCTCGATGGAACTGGCCGCTTGTATACAACCATCTTTTCGATACCTACGGATGCAGTGTTTGCACATAAATTTTGTGTGGGCAATAAGCACTCTAGGCTTGTTCGATGTGGATCATCCTTCTTTCCGGTCACAATTTTTTTGTGAAATTCTCTAACATCTTCAGTATTTCCGGATGAATTTATTCTACCTCACTTCTAAGCTTGTGTTTGTGCTCGTCTACGAAACTTGTTTTTTAGTTTGGAAACGAAATATCTTTTTGTCCTTTTTCACCCTTTGAAATAGGGCTTTGCCCTCGAGTCATGGTGAAATATATATATATATATATATATATATATATATATATATATATATATATAATATATATATATATATATATAGAGAGTAGTATATATATATATATATATATAAATATATATATATATATATATATATATATATATATATATATAAATGTTATATATATAAATATATATATATATATATACTAGTTATATATATATATATATATATATATATATATATATATATATATATATATATATATATATATATATATATATATATATATATATATATATATATATATATAATATAATATAATAATGGTTTTCAGTGGTGTGAAACGCAAAAGGAATGCAACCGCTTGAAATTGGTGGATATCTTGGTTCAACCTATGCAAAGGATAACCCGGTATTCGATTCTTCTGAAAGCAATTCTAAGAAAGACTGACGACGATCACCACAAGTCGTGCCTCAATGAAATGGTTAGTCAATCTCCTTTCATAACCATTTCTTAGTGAGATCTATCCATGTATAATTTATGTCAAATATTATTAGCTTAGAATAGGTTATTATTATTATTATTATTATTATTATTATTATTATTATTATTATTATTATTATTATTATTATTATTATTATTATTATTATTATTATTATTATTATTATTATTATTATTATTATTATTATTATTATTATTATTATTATTATTATTATTATGATTATTATGATTATTATGATTATTATTTTTATTATTATTATTATTATTATTATTATTATTATTATTATTATTATTATTATTATTATTATTATTATTATTATTATTATTATTATTATTATTATTATAATTTTTATCTATTATAATTATTTTGTTTATTATTATTATTTTGTTTATTTTTATTATTATTATTATTATTATTATTATTATTATTATTATTATTATTATTATTATTATTATTATTATTATTATTATTATTATTATTATGTTCACACATCTTATATATATATATATATATATATATATATATATATATATATATATATATATATATATATATAATATATATATATATATATATATATATATATATATATATATATATATATATATATATATATATATATATATATATATATATATATATATAAAGTTGTCCATATGTGTTTTGCAAATTTAAATGATTTTGTAATAAACATAGGCCTTTCGGTATTTAATTAATAACAATTACGAATAAAAAATAAACTGCTATTTAAAGAGTGAAATTACAAATGCAAATGGTAAACGTCGTAGAACGGTTTATGGATCGCAAATGAATGTCTCAGTTTTGTACTCTTGAATCCGTAGGCTAGGCTCACCCCGTTCCCTCTTATAATAATCAATCTTTCACTTAAGACTCTCCATTCATTCTAACCGTACCCAAAATTTACCTTATACTAAGTTCCCGCAATTTTTAAAAAACCCATTCCCTTCCCGAGAAGAAGAACTTAAAAGATTGAAACAACGTTGCCAGTTTAAAAGGAAATCCACAGAAAAATCTGTTAACCCAACCAGGCTTGTGGCATATATATTTAGTATGCATTTATGCAGGTAAATTTTACGCTGATTTAATTAAAATTTCTCAAATACCAATATTATTTATGTCTTCTATCAAATTTATTTCTTAATAAGGTTATAAGCAAAGTTATTAGACAACACCAAAACACTTCTTTCCTTTAATTATGACAATTTTGAAATCTTCATAGTATACGCTGATTTAAATTATTTAATAATAAATAATGGCACGATACGTGATAAATATCGTTATTTATTATTTCATTATTCAATTTGTGTTTCAAAATGTATTTAACATTAGATAAACTTGGACTATATATATATAGCATATATATATATATATATATATATAGAGAAAGACATATATATATATATATATATATATATATAGTAGTATATATATATATATATATATATATATATATATATATATATATATATATATATATGTTATATATATATATATATATATATATATATATATATATATATATATATATAAATTTACGCATATCACTCTCTCTCTCTCTCTCTCTCTCTCTCTCTCTCTCTCTCTCTCTTCCTCTCTCTCTCTCTCTCTCTCTCTCTCTCTCTCTCTCTCTCTCTC
>JABUQX010066838.1:35000-42500 GCA_015478945.1 Trachelipus rathkii | reverse complement strand
TATATTATATTTTATTATATTAATTATATTAATATTTATTATTATTTATATAATATTGTATTGATATATATATTATTATATATATTATTAAAGTTACATATATTATATAACTTCATGCTTATATTGTAGACAACAATAACATTAAGATACATACTGCTACACTCTCACAAATTAATCCTCAATCAATCCTAATTCAATTTTAATCTTTCATACACATTCATACACTCTAATAAAATTAAATATTACAACCGCACATACTAACATCCTACTCACAAGTCACATCACCACGTCACACACACAACATACACACAACATAATTCCTACGAACATATTATTTAAAAATGTTATATTCATTAGATACTGAGGCAATACATTTGTGCATATCTAAACTTGCATATCACATATATGTCGAGCTTTGTTGCAATATGTCAGATATTATTGATGGCATTTATTAACAGGTAGTCTGGAAGACATTTAATTTCACATGTTTAATACAAACATTTCTTTTTGTTATATATTTTTATTGTTATTTTCTATTTTTTAGTTTTTATTTCATATTCTTTTTATATATTTCAATAATTTGTTAAATATTACATTTAATTGATTGTTTTATTTCAGTTAGTTTTATTTATTTTTGTATTTAATTATTTAAATATCTTTATAGGTTTATTTAAAAAGAGTTTGTTATTTTTGCGTTATTTTGTTTATAATCACAAGTGTGTATTTTACATCTATTTTATTATATTTTATGCTCTTATAGAAACTATAAAAATTTGCGTCTTTACAGCTATACTCCTAAACGCAGTAAATCAGTAAATAAAACACCCATCCTATTATATACCTCTACTCTCACTAAATGATCACCTTATCATGATAGAAGCATGCTTACTTACATATGAGTAATTTCTAAATTTAGTGAGTCACTAGTGATTCAGCCATTTCGAGTACAACTATATTGTTATATCTACATTTTTAATCATAATTATATTAGTATTTTATTTTCACTGTGAGATCAAACTCGAATATATTGTATATACGTTATGTCTATAATGATATTATTACCATTAAATAATGTCTATTTAACAATCATCATATAGAAGGAATTAATATTTAAATATAATGGTTTTAAATATAAATTCTGATTTTACCATAGCACTCACTCCTTATAGATCACGAATAGTATTAATAGCTTGTCAAAAAGGCTAAAAACCTCTGAAATATAAACATTTACACAAGTTTTGCAATATATATGTGAGTTCTTAAACAAAAAAAATAAAGCCTGATCTCACATTTGTCAAGCAGATCTACATATCAAGTGTTGAATTAAGCTGAGCTCTTAACATTGGTATTATTTATTGTAATCTCACAAATTATTTTACGTAAATAAGATACTATGAGTCCTTATAAATACATGTTTATAAGTACAATTATCACACTTATATTTATAAAGATTAGTGATATTTAAACTATTTTGTTAGTGATATGTATATATATAGTATGTATATATATTCATGGAATGCTATAATAATCTTACTATTTAATCTATCTATAATATATATATACTATATTTGTATATATATAGCATTGTAATTTCAAGTTATTTCTACACTACTAAAATTCAACTACTAATATAAAACGTATATTAGCCATAGTTTTAGTGTACGTAAGTATAATAGTAGTGGTACAAAGGGTATATAATATTTACTCTTATCTCTCCCTGTACGTAATAGTTTTCTACTACCATATACGTGTGATTATAATAAGAATTTGGAGATAGATCAATGGTGGATTATTTAAATTATAATTAATTAAATAATGATAATAATAATTAGAAAAATATATATAATAAATTTGGGATAGTAATTTTACTTAATAATAATAAATTTTGAATAAAAGATATAGAATCAATATTATTTTATAAATTTCACCATATATATAAATTAAATATCCTTTATACACCTTTATGGTAATCGTTATATTACTTACTATAATGAATTATATTTATATATACCTAGTTTCATATTTCTATGTCAATAAGTTAATCTTCTCTATATATACAAATATAAATTAAATATACATATATTAATTTATTTTAAATTGAATTATTTCAAAATTATAATTGAAATTTAATTTATTCTTTAATGATCATCAATAGTAATTATAGGAAACATAACAAAATAAAAGTATATTATAAATTTTTTTATGGAGATAGGGGTTATAGGTACAAAACTATAGAGTGTTAAAATACTATATACCAAAAGATTAAGTAATAAAACAATAATATATAAGCACACAATAACATAAGTTTTATATATTAGATTAATTTTCTAACATTTAATGAATTTGAATTGAAGATATAATAGATAACCTATCTCTATAAGGTATTAAATAAAGGTATTTTAAGATTACTCGATAAAAATTATATGATCCATATATATAATAGACGAAGAGATATATTTATAAAAAGTATAATGTTTGTAGCTTAATATGTGATTATGTTTATGTTCTTGCAACCGGTTAGTTATATTGTACTATATCTGTCATGGATCTATCATATAATATAACTATAGTGCTAGTTTTGAGTTGACAATACTATAGTTAATAAGAAATAGTACTATATTGGCCAGGTCTAACTTGGTTGTAAGGTTCTATAATTATTGGTGAGTAGAGTGGTTGTTGTGCGTGGTTGTGTATCGTGTGCTGTGTGTTATGTGTGTTGGTGTCCTGTGTCGATTGTGCTGTTGTGATGTGTGGTGTGTTGGGATATGAGTGTGTGTGGTTCTGTAATAGTATAGGATAGGTTTATGTTTGTTCATACATTATGTTGATATATAATAATATAATATAATATAATATAAATAATAATAATAATAAAATAATATAATATATAATATAATATATAAACTACCTAAGTCATGAAGCTTGATTTGGTGATGAAATTAAATAACCATCGTCACTGTACATAAATACACAGAGGCTGTGAAAAGTTGATGTTATTATGTCAAAATGAATATACAAAGTTTTAATAGATAAGTTTTATATTATTTTCAAAAATGGGGCTTTTCGTGGTGGCATAAATCAAATAGTTCTCTGATTGGTTATCCCTTGAGTGTACTTACTAAAAATATGCGTGTATATATATACTTAGATGTCGGGTAGATAGACCATTTATCTCATAATATACAACTTAAGTGTTATCTAGTTATATGTGTAGGACTGCTCACAGGTATACTACTAATAATGTATCAACGCGTATTAATTTGGATGTTTGTAGATGATCACAAATGTGGAATAATAATAATATATATATATATATTAATATTATGAAATAACAATTCATATATAGATAGATAAATATATCATTTAACTTAATAAAGAATTAACTAAATTAAATAATTATAAAATATATTATATAATATAATAATAATAATAATTAATAAATAATAATTAATAATAATAATAAAATAATAATAAATAATAATAATATTTAAAAATTAATTTTGTGCGTTGTGTATAAGTAAAGATTGAGAATGTGAGCATATTACTGAGTACTTCGCTGTAATAGTTTGAATTAACTTCTAATTATATATATATATATAGTTACCTTGTTATTGAATGCTGTATGTCAGTTTAGGCTAGAATGAGATATATTTTTGTTTTAGCTTGCACAAGTTATATATTTACCATAGTAATATAAATTAACATTCATATTTTAGAGAGTTATGTTTGAAAAAAGTGTTGTATATATTTTCATTAACCTATGAACGTATTGATATATTTTAACCAACATCCAGCAATCAAACAAAATCAACAATCACTAACACACAACAACAACAACAACAATATACAACAACAATATGTTACTCAACAACAACAACAACATTTTTAATTTACACGAAAGTCATTGTATAATCTCCGGTAAACTCATAACATTATCAACAATAAACTACTTCAGCAAAGAATTATTTTTTATGTATTTGATCTAATACAAAAGATATCTTATTAACTCGTGACTATTTGAGTTTATCTTCAAATAGATAAATTAGATCTAATAGATATCATTATGGTAATAGTGATAGGAGGATATTCTAGGTTTATAGGTTAGGTTTAAACTGATTTACTGCTTAAGTATTAAAAATACAATTTTTAAGTAATATAAGATAAAAAGTCTACAAATATTTAACAAGTATATGGAGAACATAAAAATGTATAAATGAGAAAACGAAACAAAATTAAATAATATAGTATTTATGTTTTTATGTATCTATAAAAGATCTTAATATATGACTATTGTAATCATAGATCAATAGATCAATAGATCATGGAAGGTAGGAGGATAGAGTGTGTGTTTGATTAACTGATTATACTTGAATTTATAACTGCTTTATAAGGGTATGTAAAATGCACTAAATATTTTTTAGGAATTGTTACTTGAATAAAGTATAATTACCAGGAAAAACACAAAAAGGAATAATAGTAATGTAAAAATCGAGAACGTTTTTAAGTCCTAGTCTAAGGTTATGAAATTTATTACATATGATAATTTTTAATAATCATAAGCATGGTAAACAATACGTTATAAAGACTATGTAGAAAACGAGGTTGGTTTGTGGAAGGGGGTTGATTAAATTTTAATGATTTATGATTTAAGGGTATGTAAAAATAATGAAAAATTTTTTAAAGTTGGTTAACATAAAAGATAAAGTATAGTATTCGTAAAACAAAATTTTAAAGAGATAAATCAATATACAAAAATAAATAAAAGTTTTTGTGTTAGTTATACAAAAAAATATGGCTTATGAATCAATATATATCAATAAGATAGGTGTATCCAATATTAAATATATATATAATTAGATCAATTATTTTGCATTTGAGAGTGTGTTGCGAGGACTAGTCAATTGATTTACTTGAGTGCATTTAGGGCATGTAAAAATAACAACTAATTTTAAATTCATTAAATAAATGACTTCTTAATAATCAATAGATCAATAGATTCAATAGATCAATAGGTCATTATGAATAAGGAGATAATAGATGTAGGAGGGTGGCTGGATGGTTATATTAACTGATTTACTGATTTACTATTGCAATTTACTGTGATATTTATAAATATAGTCAAATCATATTAAATTATTAAATATAAAAAGAATAATATATTTTTTATAACACAAAATGTGCATAAGAATAAAGAACAGATAATTTAATGTATAAAATATAAATAATAAAATTTGAAACGTTTATAAATATTAACTGAAGTCACAAATTTTCCATACAGGCCTTAAAATGCTACACTCTATTATATATACATTTTGTTACACTCTCGAAATAGCACATATAATTCAAAGACTTTTGTAATAATAACCTATTATATATTATAATATTGGCACTATAAAATTTTAGTTATGTATTCAGATTATTAACATAAGTATATAGGGATAGGATATTAAGAGATTAATAATTTTTTTGATAGTCTAGAGGACAAAATTAAATTATCAATATATATTGAGTTAGACTATATGCAACACATAGATACTATATCAATAGAATACGAGTGGATAGGGGATAGAGTGGGTGGGTACAGTGAGATTAACTAACATTTCAATCTTTGAATTTCAGAGATTTATCTGTGATTTTTTATTAACTGTCTTAATAAAAGTAATGTTAACAGGATAACAGCATAATAATTTTATATATTATAGTTTAAATAGAAATTATTATAAAATAATTATATAATAATATAAATTATATGTTTAAAACTTATACAGGGTAAAACAAACAAAAATAATAAAAAATACGAATAATTAATAATTATGATAATTATTATATAAAAAATTAAATTTAACGAAATATCGATATTGAAATAAGTGAAACACTTGGATGTTAACTAATATTAGTTGAGATATATAAACAAATGTAGTTAAATATTAAAGTTTTTGTTATATGTTATGTTATAAAATATGATTGTATTCAATACTTCAAAGCACAATTCATTAATCTATCAGTTACCTTAGATAATAGGATTGTGAATAGTTGATAGAGTTAGAAAGGGTAATTAAAGTGTAAAGAAAGGTTACATTTATTCTATTGAGCTATATTATATAGTGTAAGTAAAATACAATTTTTTAAGGAATATACGAAAGTACTATCGAATATATATTCAGTATTGCGAGAATAAACAAAGACTTAGACCGAACAAAACCTTGAGGTAAATTAATAATAAATTATATAAATTAAATTAAGAATAAGTAATTAATTTAATAAATATTAAATATTATGTAAATATAAAAAACTTAAAAACATAAATATAAACTTAATTAATAACTTATATAATTGGAGATCTTGCCGTGATACGAAAGCACAGATGTGCCCAAGAGCATGATGGCCAAATGCATAATGTTAGTTGACGGCTCTGGTAAAAGAAGGACAAACACGCTATAGAATATTATAAGAAGGTCGTGTGTTGTCTGAGCGCGGATGTGGTGAGGTGACAGAATATAGACCTCAGATCAATTAGGATCAATATAAGAATCTAAAATCAGCATTTTTGGTAAATGAGAGCGGTCATAATAGATCGATTAGATTCACACTTGGGACTGGAAGGGTTGAATGCGTTGTGGTGTGGCGGTTGCTTTGCATTTACCTAAATTCTGACGAGAAATGCTTGATCTTGTTTTTGATTTCTAGGTTTACTTGATTACCTAATTCTAAAAACTGTCCTTATTAAGCAGTATCATATAAAATTGCAGCTAAGGTTTTAAGGTTATAACATTTTAAGGTTTGTTAGTTTATACAATTTTTGTCAAGTAAAAAGAACATCAAAAAATGTCTAAAGAAAACGAACCAATAATAATAAAAGTTTTTTGTTATGGTATATCATTACATTACCCAAAATACTCGAACTTATCAATAAGATCAATAATCAAAAAAGATCATGGGAAGGGTAGGAGGATAGATGTGATGGTTATGATTATACTGATGTTTATAACCACCTCGAGTCCTAGGTTTAATGCTTTCTGAGTCAAGCTTTTATGTTTATAATCTTTAAATACTGCAAAATTTTTTGTGATTCATAATACCTAAACCATGAACAAGAATCAGATCTCACAGTTTTTTTATACTAAGAGAATAGACAAAAATGTTTAAAGTAAACCATACAAATAAAATATATTAAGATTTTTTGTGTTATGTTATATTTAAATATAGACTCTAGAATCCAATAGATACAAAATACTATAATTAATATGATTTATCATTTAGATCATAGATTGTGCTTATCATATGATGGATAGTGCCTGTATAAAAATAGAGAAGTGGTGGTATTGATTTAACTTAAGTATTTTAACTATGATATTACTGCTTTAAGGTATGTAAAAATGCTTAATATAATCTTTGTACACAAGTCTATAACAAAAAAGCTATATGAAATTGTATATTTTTGTATAAATTTCAAAATGTTTAAAAGAAATTCTTCCAATATATATGTATAATATCTTTTCG
>JABUQX010066838.1:20000-30000 GCA_015478945.1 Trachelipus rathkii | reverse complement strand
AAAACACAAGTTTATATATTCCCTACAACAGTCAAAAACAATTTTCCTTATAGTTCCTACAGTTCCCTTCATCTTCCTTGCCATTATATAAGAGTACTATCACTTCTTCCATCCAATCCTTTGAAACTATCCTCTTCACAAGCGCTTTGTTACACAACTTCCATATCCAGTTAATCACAATATTGTCACAATTCTTGATCATTGTAATTCCATATACAAATGCTCATTTACCATTCTTCAACTTTCTCATTCTACCCATTACCTCCTCTTTCCTAGTTACCTTTTCCCCAAAATACCTATTTTTTCTTGCAAAATCAAACCAACACATATTCCCTATATCATCTCTTCATTACTCCCAATATTATGAAGATTTTTAAAGTGTTTCCTTCACACTTTCCTCACATATATTTCAACATTCAAGAAAGCACCATCCCTATTCATTAATCTTTGAAAATTCCCCTTACACTCTTTCTTAACCGTTCGTGCTTCTTACCAGAAATATTCTATTCCCTTGTAAATCTGCAGAGATGAGATTTCTAGATTAGGGAAGTTACCTCTTAAAAGTGTCAATATTGGAATGAATTTCTGCTTGAAGCTATAGGAGCAATCATTTTAAGATGCAGTAACTAAAATGTCACGGGTATATGTGTAGAATGGATTTTAGATTGTCACCTGTAATGTTTTGCAACTGGAGGCCTGATGGTGGAAGGCAGATGGGAAAACAAAAGAGATGGAGAAACGGTGTAGAATCTGCAGTGATTAAAAAAATGACTAACAATGAAGGAGGTGGCATAGCAGTTGTTCCATTATAACAAGAAAGTGTATAGAGGCTTATAATATAGATAAGAGGGCAGTACCTTAAACTCTGCACTGGTGAATATATATATATATATATATTATAACTTCAGAATAACCCAGAGGGCAGTACCCTTAAATTCGTCTCAGTGCGTTATTAGATATAATGATATGCTCCTTGGTTATGGTATATATAGATATATCAACATGTATATAACTATAATATATATATATAATAATTACTACTATATATATAATATAAACTAATATATACTATATAGTATATACTCACTAGTATTTAGATATAAAGTAGATAGGGCGCACACGCGCACAAGTCAGCGTCCCGGAAGTATTGCAAACCGAAGTTCACCACTGTTCGACAAAGCAACATTTATGCAACATTAAATCTAATTTTCTCAAAGCTTGACGTGTCAAACCTAGGTTTTAAGGTCAGGGAGACCGGAATTCTAAGGTACTGAAGCAGCGACTTCCGAGGTTTGAGCACTGAACTCAAGGATTTAGCGCCAAAAGTGGGCTTTTTTGTCCTCAGAACGTTTTATACATGATGGTAGATCATTTTTATGTTCCACATCATTTACGCGGATCGCATACCCTTAAATCGACGTTAATATCGTTCCCTCTACGTGCTCTGCCGTTGCATTCATAACAATGGAAAAAAATGTAATCAAAGAATAGCGATTAACTATAAAGCTTTATTTACTTTAAATCGCTGTTAGTAATATCGTAGCAAATTTCGAAGTTCTCGAAGAGCAAACATGACTAGAGGGATAATCGCTTTCAACTTCGGTATTATGGTCTGATGTATGTGATAAACTGATCACAGGCGTAAGTTTTGTGACCATTAGGTTCACCTAAGGGAGGGCTGCCCGCCTTAGCCCAAGCGAAGCATTCGTCCTGAAAACCTGTGATACTTAGTAGTCGGAGTGTGAAATTGGATGGATTATATGATCGAGTATCTCGTACGGCAGACGAGATTACGTCTCTCTGCGTTCACCCCGTAAGGGGGCGCTGCCCACAAAAATAAAAAAAAAATTAAATGATCGGTCACTTTAGGGACTTGGTGACAGGATAGAGGAGTAGGAGTCTGAACGAGAGTTGGAGTTCTGGAGTTCAGTATTCTGGAGTGCCAGGACCCCACGGAGGGGGGTTCCCCAGTTGAAAAAAAGATGAAGACAAATGCATGGAATGCAAAAACACGAGGAAAGAAAGAAGAAGAAGGAAGAAGGAAGAGAAGAGGAAGGAAGAAGAAGGAGCAAGAAGGAAAAAGAAGGAAGTGAGAAGGAGGGAGTCTGAGAAGCCATTCAGGTTGGCTAGTGGCCAACCGGTGGCAATGGTCCAGCCAAAGAGGCGGTTGCGATGCCCGAGTATATAAATTTTGTTAATGCGACAACAATGTTCGGTCTTCTTATACTATAGGTTATCGAGTCTGTGAGACTTTCGAAATATGAATTTCAGAAACATCAAGAAAAAAAAATAAAATAAAAAAATAAATCAAAATTTCTAACACTTTTTATGTTTATAACTTACACATTTACGTTTTTACATACCCTTAAGCAGTAAATCCACTAATCCAACCCTTCCATTCCTCTTCTCCTGACATCTGTGCGATCTATTGATTCTATATGATCTATGATTAAGTTCAATTTAACCTAACAAATCGATCCCATGTTTCTACATTTACCCATAAAGCAAGTAATCACTCACAATCAAACACACACCATCCAACCACATTCCAACACCCTCCAGTCCAGTTGCTGACTCATATTGATCTATTGATCTATTATCTATTGATGTTCGAGTATCATTTTGGATAAAACTAGCATAAAAACAAATTCTTTTCCCACTGATCAGCGAATATATGCTAACGTTAACAAAGTGTTCCACTAATAAAGTATACTAGGCATCATCTGAACCGAAGAAAATAATGTGTACAAAGACAACCTAGACGACACCTAAGCCACGAAATAAACTTGAGTAAACGTTAACCAAAGTTTCCACCACTCTCAGAACAAGTAAAGTAAACTAATCATAGACAACAAAGACGTGAGACCTATTCACACCTTTTCTAACATAATCACTGAATTTTACTAACATCAGCTAACATTTGACAAAAAGTTACCAAGCCTGTGTAATTATCATACTGAATCATGGAATATACCTCTAACATGTTAGAACAGAATCAGTTTTGTGAACAGTAGTGTAATGATCTAAGAATAAATGACACACTCACACATCCACACCACCATTACACACCACACACACACACACACACCACTCCACACACCACGACACACAGACACACACACATAACTGATTCTGTCTAACATGCTTACATATCGGTCAATTCGCATGCATCTTGCCAAAGGATAAACCGTTTTTCTAAATGTGTAAGACTAACATTTCTCACTAAATCTCATTTCATTTTATAAACGTTAACTAATATAATTTTTTTTTTCCTAAGTGGAAACATGCATATACGTCTTACTATTTTTTTGTATAAGTTTTTATTTTAAATTCTATAACGTGCTGTTAATTTTATTATTTTAAATTTTCATACATTATTTTTTAGTTTAAAAATTTAAATTTTTTCTAGCTTACGTTTAATTTTACTTTAATATTTGTCTATTGTTTATTGTATTTTTCAGTTAGATAGGTATTGTCAATGGGTATTTATTTTTCTAACTTATTATTTTTTTTTTGTAAGTTTTAATTTTGCATTTTATATTTGTTTATTTTTTTTTTTCTTAATTTTTTTAACTTTTTTAATTTTTTTAATCTTTTTAATTCTATAACTCTTATTTCTACATTTATACTCTTGTTAATTTTTTTATTTCGAATTTTCTGAGTGTTTTTTTAATTTTAATTTTTTAGAAAAAAATTTTAATTATCATTAATTATTTTTTTTGTTATTTGCTTTAATTTTTTATTTATTTTTAATTCTTTTAACTTTTTATTTTTTTTTTTGTTCTATCTATCTATCTATTTTTTTTTTATATAAGTTTATTTTACATTCATATACTTTGTGTTTAATTCTTTTTATTTTTTTTTTATTTTTTTTTTCTATTTTTTTATGATGTGATCTCTAAGATAGCTTTTTGTTTTACTAAAACGATTTTTATCTTTTCATGTTGTTCATAACGTAAGAAATTTCACGTTTTGTGTGTAGTGTTGGTGTGTGTTGGCTCATTGTTAGCGTGTTTGTCAATGTGTGTGTGTGTGTGACTGTAGTTATCTTTTAGTGTATTTGTATCTGTTGTTATTCCTTAGTTGAATATCGTAAGATCATGCTTGAAAAAAAAAACGTGCTGACTAGGTTACGTTCTTGGATGTAATGGTTAAGTTACTTATGTGTTAAGTGAGGAACTGTGCTCTATGGTGGGACTGCTTATTCATGGCTTTAATGTGTGTTAGTTGGTCGCCTGTACATTTTGATTCCTTAGTTCAGGACTGATGCTAAGTAATCTTTATATTAATGCTGAAAAACTTTTTGTCTGTTTATTTGAGGAGAATACATGGACTCAGGTATGATAATTACACCATGGTTGTGGTAAATTTTTTTAAATGTTTACTATGTTAATGTAAAAATATCAAGTGAATATGTTTTAGAAAAAGGTGTGGAAATAGGTTACGTCTCTTGGATTGGCTATGTTTAGGTTAACTTTACTTGCTTGCTAAGCTGTGGAACTTTAACGTTTACAGGTTTATTCGGGCTTAAAGGTGGTTTAGGTTTGTCTTTGTATATATTTTTAGTTCAGATGATGCTACAGTAATCTTATATTAAATGTGAAACTTTACCGTAGCAGACTATTCGCTGGATCCCAGATGTTATAAAGAAATTTGTCTTTATGTTAGTTTATCCCAAAATGATACTCCGAAATGTGACGTTGCAATCAAATAGCAATCAATAGCATAATAGATCACAAACTGGACTCACAGGATGCGGTGGTTGGATGGTGGTTGAGATGGTGTTTTGATTTAGTTGTTGTACTGCCTTCTAGCGGTATGTAAACACAGGTTCGACAATCAGATAAAAAATTTGACCCTTTAAATCAATAAGAATCAATAGACTCAATAACGATCGACAGATGGTCAGGAGCGGGCGGTCGGATAGTTGGTTTGAGTTTAGCTGATTTACTTAGCTTGAGAGTATGTAAAAACAGTAAATCTTGTAAGTTGTATACACATAACAAAGATGTAACGAAATTTTATTTATTTATTTATTTATTTATTAGTTTTTCATCTTGATGTTTCTGAAATCATTATTTCGAAATCTAAGACTTCGATAACCTACTCTCACACACAACATTGTTATTACACAAATTAAATAACTCGGCACCGCACGGCTCCAACACCGCTTTCCTACCACACTCTGAATCCTCTCAGACTCCTCCTCCTCCTCATTTCTTATCGTCCTTCTTCCTTCCTCCTTCTTTCCTTTCTGTCTTCTTCCTTTCCTTCCTTCTTCTTCTGCAGAGTTGTTTTGCATTCCATGCATTCTTCTTCTTATTTCAACGGGGGACCCGCCCTCCGTGGTGGTCATCTGCAGAATCAGAGAATTAATCCAACTCCAACACTCCAGTCTCAGCACTCCTACTGCTCTATCCTTCACCAAGTGTCAGTCACTTCTTGCGATCATTTTAAATTTTTTATTGTGAGGAAGCGCCCCCCCTTTACGGGTTGAGCGCCAGAGAGACGAATCTCGTCTCCGAACGAGATTACGTCATTCATATAGCTCACATCACGATTCACTCCGATACGTTTAAGCCGTACAGGGTTGTTCAGGACGATTCTGACCGTGGCGCTAAGGCAAGGCCAGCCACCCCCTTAAGGCCATGACCTAATTGGTCACAAAACTCGCCTGTGATCGAGTTTATCACACTGACATAGACCACTATACCAACGTTTGGGAAGCTGATTACCTCCAGTCCTTATATATCGAACATAGGCGTGGTCTCGGGAAGTGGTCATAGTTACTTACAGCGATAATCGAATGTTAATATATAGTATTATTTTCTTGTCGATTACTTTTTCAATGTTAAATGCCCAACCAAGCACGGTAGCAAGACATTTAAGCACGCTCGATTTAGGGGCTGAATCGATTCACGCATAAAATCGATTGAAGCCATCAAAATGATCGACCAATCATTATAAAACTATCTAGAACCCAAAAAAGCCCTTTTGGGGCTAAAATTCCTTGAGTTCAGGCCTCAGAACCTCGGCAGATCGGCTTCTCAGTACCGTTAAATTCGTACTCAGCGACCTTAAACCCCCATAGGTTTTGAACACGTCAAGCTGAAAAACCAATGTTGGCACAAATGTTGCTTTTGCAACATGTGCAACTTTCGGTTGCAACTCCGGACGTGACCTTGGCCGTCAGTTGTGCGCCCTATACTACGTTACTATATATATATACTATATGATTATATATACTATAATATATAATATTATTATATAATAGTACATATATATATATCATATATAATATATAATATATAGATACATTCTTTAGAAATATTTAGAATTTATTTTTATTTTCCCCATTTAGGGGGCTCGAACCGACGGGGGACAGGGGGGGGGGACTTCGACTCCCCTTCATCCACCGGGAGGCGAGAGACCCAACTCCTGCAATCTCTTGCGGTTTACCTCGTCATGGTATTCCTCTTAGTTAGAAAAAGAATAACGCGTATGGTTTACCTTTACCCTAAAGGGAATACCATAGGCGGAAACCGCAAAGTGGAGAGTTTTGGCTCCTTTCGGCCTCACAGTGGACGACGGTGGGGACTTCGTCCCCCTCTCTCCCCCGTGGCTTGAGCCCCCTAAATGGGGGAAAAACTTTTTAAATAATTCTGATTTGAATAAATGCAAAAAAAAAAATATTTTCAAATAAAAATCGAAAAAAATAATTAAAAACCCCTCCCTTCAAAATTTCCGCTGAATCTCATCTAAGTTACGATGATTTGTTTATTGTAGTGCTGCGTTCGTCTAAGAGTAGTGACGCACTGTGTTGGGTGACAGTCGAACTTTATTATGTACTATATATTAATATATATACTATATAGAAACATATATATATAATTATCATAATTATATATACATAATATATTACTATATATATATATATAAGTATATATATATAACTATATATAATATAGATATATATATATATAACTATATATAGATATATTACTATATATATCATATATATATATAAATATAATTACAAAAATCTATAGAGTTAAAAAAAAAAAGCTACACCAAGCGCCCAAGCAGAGAACGGAGAGCAAAAGTAGAATTAGGGCACAGGAATATAAAATAATTGGCTCTATTGCTTTCCCTTTTTGACTGTAGTAATAGCTTCCCTCATTATTCCTTAATTTTTTAATAGATACGTTACACTATATATAATAATATATTATATATTAATATATATATATATATAATAATATATATATACATAAACTATAATAATATATATATATATATATATATATATATATATATATATATATAAATAGTATAGTATTTATATATATACGTATATATATATATATATATATAAATACTATACTATATATATTATATATATACACTATATATATTATATAATATATAATAATATATAATACTATCATATCATATACTAATATACTATCAATAAGTATTATAATATATATATATATTACTAATATATATATATTATATATAAATATAATAATAAATACATATATATATAAGATTGTCTATCTACATGCACATATAACGGTCTAAAAATATATTTTTGCAGAATGAAATTTTAACAATATTTTAAAAATAAGTGGAAATATAAAGATGACTTCAAATTGAAACGCTCTAATATTTACAAATATATACCTGTTTTCCGTTATACTGCTGACTATTAATAAAATAAATATTCAAACTTATTTATTTTATCATAAGTATTTCTTTGTTATAAATTTACTTAGTCGGATATGTTCAAATAAATTTTTAATCTTTTAACAAGATGAATATGAAAAACAATACTTAATATTCAAATATTTAAAATCTATATCTATTTTAAGTATAGTTTTAAATTTTATTTTACACTCTTCAAAGTTCAATACATTGAAATAAAGTTCACCCTTTACTTCAAATAAGGTATCTTTATTTTATATAAATAATTTATATGTTACTCAATTCATTAATCAAGAATGATAAATATTGTTAAAGTTATGGCAAACCTGCCTATGTTTCTTTTGAAACAATATAGGTACCATTGTTTGTAAAATCTATTATTATTGTAAAATGCTAATATAACTGTTAAGTAAAAATAAATATTTTTTTTTTGCTTCATTCAATTTCTTTATCATAAAAAAAATATATACAATTGTAACTTTAAATTAAAAATCTAAATGCAACAAATTAATTCCTCTTACTACTATAACTATTTTACCTACCAGAACTGGATGGAAAGCTATGTAAACCTTAGATAATAATAATAAAAAAGAATCAATCCAATAACCACTCATTTCCAATAAAAGAAAATTATAAATCAATACCCATTTCTTTCCTTATAATTAACCCAAAGAACTTTTTCCAAATATCGAAATAACACCATCCTTCACACTCGTCCACTAGCTGCGTTAGCAACAGGCCTAATTCATCTGTTCCAAATCATATTCAATGAGTGCAATCATTAAAATCAAAGTCTTTTTAAAAATCTTTATTTAACAAGAACCCCAAATCAAAGTGACAGCTTATTTATTAACTATTAATCGTAAAATATATTTTATTATTTTAATTTCAGGTCGTACCAAATGCATAACACCTAATATAAACTTAATGAAAAGTTAATATTAAAACATTAAGCAGTCATAAAATGAAACTCAATGGATTCATGTAATTGTAATACAAATAACGAGAACCCCATATATAAAACACAAACAACTTACATATGCATATATATACTAATATAATATATATACTAATATATATAATAGTATATCTACATATATATATTATTATATATACTATACATATACACCTACCTCATTCAGAAGCCTACCACTCAACACCATATACATACATACCAAACCCTGATCATATATACAATCAAAATAACCGTTATAATCTATAATACTATATATAATATAATACTATACTATTATATATATATATATATATAATATTATATATATATATATCATATAATATACTATATTTATATTATATTATATACTATATATATATGTAATATATACTAATATATTATATATACTATATATATTATACACTATATTAATATATATATATACTATATCACATATTATATAATATAATATATATAATTATATATTCTATATATATATATACTATATAATAATAACATAATAATCAATATATATATACTATACTATACTTATATGATATATATAATATATACTATATATATTATATATATATATATATATATATTATATAATATTATATATATATATTATATACTACTATTAATATATAGATATATATAATATATATACTATATATATAACTATTATAATATACTATATTTATTATATATATATACTATATTAATATATATTATATAGTTATATAACTATATATATATATATCATTACTATATATATATATATATAGTATATCTTATATATAATACTACATATATATATAGTCAATAGTGATATATATGTATATATAGTATAGTAATACTATATATATATATATATTATATATATATAATATATAATATATATATATATAATATAATTAATATAGATATATATGGCACATATATAGATTTTTTTTACAATATAATATTACATATATATATATATATTTATGATATTATAATATATATAGATATATTATAATATAATATATATATATATATATATAATATATTTATAATATACATATAGTATATATAAATATATATAATATATATTTCTAAAATCTGAATAAATATTTATATATATATATATATATATTATATTATATATATACATAATATATTATATATATTTTAGATATAATATATTATAATAATATAGACAAATATAGATATCAATCGATTGAAAAATATTATCATTGGTAGACAAATATATATTATGCAATATATAAATATAGTATATATATATATTATATATATATATATACATACTATATATATATATATATATATATATAT
>JABUQX010066838.1:7500-17500 GCA_015478945.1 Trachelipus rathkii | reverse complement strand
CCCTTTCTTTCACGAATCGTCAGCACATGGCCTTGTCAGATAGGATCAATGGTGACACACTTTCCTATCTCATTGATCTATGTTCTGCCCTTAAGGACCATGGGGAGACCTGTGTGGTAGCGCCTTCGACACTATATAAAAGCTTTTGATAGGGTATGACACGCATCGCTACTCTTTTAGCTACCTTCCTTTGGATTTCCTCCTGTCGCTTTGCTTAACCTCTTGTCATAGTTTCTTTCAGATCCATCCACTTTGTGCCCTTGGCTTGATGGAGCAACCTGCTTCCTCTCTTCCTTATGATTGTGGATTTCCTTCAGCGGCTCTCGTTTTACCTCTCCCTCCTATATTCCTACTTATATCATATACATATACTTTAAAATACTTCTAACTACTGCAAAGGAAGATTTTGGAGAAAAAAATAACTCTCCATTCTCTTCAAACTAGCTACAATGTCCTGAATTTGTATCTAGAGTTGCCTTTCGTCAGCAGCTTTCTGATCCAATTCTTGCGATTTGGTCGTGCACTTCTCAGCTGGCGGTAGAACCGTTCATCTATGTGCAGTTAGTAATTATTGATACATAATCTCAAAGTTCTTCCATATCCTCCCTCTCCTTCATACAAAACATCATCCACATTCCTCAACTCCCTTTGACCGGCTCTAAAGATCCTTACCCGTAAATAACCAACACATTACTCTTCGGCTAAGACACCTTACAAAAGCGAAATGATTCATCTGAGACACCACCATCACAATGGTTGAGAAAAAGTGTCCTAACAAAAAAGCTGGGAATTCTGTTCAGATTGCAGATTTTTTTTTTTTTCCTCTGCTCAGATACTCAGTTATAAAAGTCCCTTACTCGCCCCTGTCAAGAATATTTTCCAACATTGGGAATGTGAGTCCGTTCCCACCCTCACTTTGGATAGATCTTAGAACGCTAAGGCTAAGCAGCTTATAAAACTGTCCCAAACTTTGCTGACTCCCTGAATCTCTATTCTCTGCGTTCGTGACCGTTAGATGCCCTGTCTCTTTCTATTAGTATTAAAACATGGCATTTGCCTCAGCAGATTGTTTACCCTAGTATTCCTCCACCACTGCGTCAACCTCGAACACAGCAGGTGCCCTGTTCTCTCACGAAAATTGCCGTGAACATTGGAGACTCAAAGACTCACTCGTTCTGCTCACCTCCTTCTTTCCCAGCATCATCTCGTTTTGTGGAACTCCTTGCCTCTTCTGTTTTTCCTAGCTATAAAATCTTCCTCTCATTTAAATCCCATTTTTTTTAATCTTTTGTACAAATGTCTTTTTTCTAATTTTTTAATTTTCTTTTTATTTTTTTTTTTTTGCACCCTTCTTTTTGAAAAGGGCCCTGCCTGTGAGCGGAGAGTATATATAAATATATAATATATATATACTATTATATATCATATATATACTACTAATTATACCTATATATATATATATATATATATCATATATAAATTTATACTATAAGATTCTATTATATAGCATTTATGTATATATATTTAATATACTACATTTATATACTAATATATATATATATAAACTATATATATATACCCTAAATATATATATATAATATTATTATATATATACTATATATATTATACATATATAATATACACTATATATCTATACTGATGATACATTATACTATATACTATAATCATATAATATATAATAATAATAACCTATCATTATATATAATATATAACTATTGCCCTACTAATAATATAATATATATACGTATATATAACCTATAAATATATATATATAAAAATAATATATCTATATATATATATATATTACTAATATATTATGATAGATATATATATATATATATATACTTATATATAATAAATAAGCTAATAATACTATAATATACTATATATCACTATATCATATATATATAATACTACATATACGTACTATACTATCATACATATTATACATATAATATATAACTTATATATAGAAATTCTATATATATATATATATATATAATATATATATATAATATAATATATATATACTACCATATACTTATATATATAATATATATATACTAAATATATATACTATATATATATATATATTATCACTACTGCAAACTATATATATATATATAATTCATATATATATACTATATATATATACTACTAGTATATTATCCTATATATATTATTATAATATCATAATATTATATGTGCCTTATATATAATTTACATAATAGTTACTATATATACATCATGATACTTGTTCCAATATTTTGTAATACTATAAATATATATATATCATATATATATAGATATATTAATATATCTAATAGATATTATATAACTTTACTATTATATATATATATATATACATATATATATATCATTAGTGAATGCGAACATGACTACTATCCGCATCCGCATCGGCATTTGCGGAACATCCGCAGCCGCTAACAATTGACTATTCCGCATCGCTTAACCGGCCACCATCCGCATCCCCGCATCCGCATCTCTTTTGAAAAAATGAGGATGTTGAGGATGTTTTCTACATCTTGATTTTGATTACAAATACATATAAAATAAATATTAGTTTTGCATCTTCGTATTATTTGGAGTTATGCGAAAAATGTATCTTTGAATTTCATCTTCGTGTCTATAATATACTATATATATATATCCATCATATATATTAATAAGCTCCTAGACGCCCAAACCACAACTACCCCATAACACACCTACCAACACCTATGCCTCAATCCTCTCACCACCCCACACATCTCATACACTTACCAACCAAAAACCATACCACAACACAAACCACACCCTAAACTCACGTCAACCCGCGCAACCACCAACGTAAGGACAGATCAAGCTACACCGAACCACTATATAGTAATAATATACTATATATATATAATATACTATTATATATACATACTAAATATAACTAATCTATATATTACTAATATATATATATAATATATATATCATATATATATAATATATATCAGGGTTGGTGATTTTTATTTTTTTTAAATAAAAACCAATGAAAAATTAGTAATGATTTATTTGATTTTTCTGATTTATTTGATTTTTTTTATGTTTTCAAAAATAAATTGTCTCTTGTAATATATATGTAATATTCTAAAATTAGTAATAAATCCTAATTATTACCTAAATATAATAAGTTTCAGTCAAGTATAATTATCATTTAGCACTTAATTACAGCTTACTTAAATTATACATATACACTGTATAATATCTGAGTAATCTTAATTTTATTTATCTTCTTTATTGAAAATAATTATGACACCTACAGTAGATGACATTTGCTTATCTACTTATAGATGATAAAATACTACTACCATTACTACCTAACAATAACTAGTAATAACTTATTTAAACTATTTGGAAAAAAAAATACCTCAAAAATCAAAAAAATAAAAAAACATCAACACTAATATTTTTTTCTAGGCACAAATTGCCTTTTTTATATTAAGATAAATTAGCTAAATATCTAATTATTACCTAATAATAATAAGTTTTAGTACGGTATATGACAAAATATAGTATTAAAAGTTATTTAATAGAGGTGAGACCCGACCGTATAATAAATCTTAAAAAATTGTCAATTAATCATTATTATTTCTTTATTGA
This sequence comes from Trachelipus rathkii, assembly GCA_015478945.1. NCBI lineage: Eukaryota > Metazoa > Arthropoda > Malacostraca > Isopoda > Trachelipodidae > Trachelipus > Trachelipus rathkii. Next base: position 13,828 of record JABUQX010066838.1, on the reverse strand, counting down.
AAGTATTTGAACTACATTGATGAATATGCTTACATTATATAGACTGAAATATACTTACCAATCTAATCAGGCAGATAACTAGATAATGAGCTAATTTTTAGCAAAAAAAAACTGCCTAAAAAATCAGAAATGAACAAAATCAAAAATTCAATGGATTTTTTTGATTTTTTCATTTTTTTCGACCAACAAATTGCCATGTAATATTCTAGATATGAATTAAAATTAGTAATAATCCTAATTATTACTAATTACACAATAAGTTTAGCTAGTATCAATGTATTATTTTACTTTAATTAAATATTAAATTACAATATATATACTGTATAATATTCCTGAGTGTCTCTACATTTCCATTTATCTTTTATTGAAAATGATTTGAAACACCATTGAATGAATTTGCTTCATTAGTATAGATGGAAATATACTACCATAATCAATGCTTTGATAACTAGTAAGTAATTACTTAATCTAGAAAAAGAAACTTGCCTACAAAACGATCACGAATGTCAAAAGAATACAAAAAATCATAAATTTTTTTCATAAAAAAATCAATTGATTTTAATCCGTGCCAACCCTGATACTATATATATATTAATATATAATATCATAATATATATATATATCATATACTATATATATTATATATATATATATAATATATATATATTATTATTAATATATATATATTATATATAATAAATAATTATATATATACCGGTATATACCACTATATATATATATTCAAGTACTCCCAAAAATACTATTTTCACATCGTACTATACTATATAAATACTATATATACTGTATTACATCTATATATAAATCATTATAGACTATATATATAATATATATACCTAATATATAATACTATATAAGTATATATATAATAAAGAAAAATAATTTTTCTATTGTATACTCTAATTTTATTACACTTACTATATTATTAATACTAAATAATATACGATCATACCTACTATATACGAACTCTTCCTTTCAAGAAGGTAGTACACGAATACTATATCCGAACGAAACGATCGTACATCGATTTTCGATTATTTCAAAGGCGTATTAGTCGCCAGTGAGAGCGTGCCAAAACAGGTCTTTTTTTTTTTTTAACGAAAGGAATTACCCAAGATTAAATCGCAAACGAAAGGAAAGAGTCACGGGCTCTCTCGCCCTCAGCGGCGGACGACGGGCGGCGGATCTCGTCCCCCCTCTCCTGTCCCTCGCGTCCCGGCTCGAGACCCTTAAAACAGAATAAAAACAAAAGACAACTTATAAAAACTAATACAATATCATCGCCATCGATAAAAAAAAAGCAAATAGCTCGAACACTTTCCGGATCTTATCATATTGGAGGTTTAGCATCAACACGTCACACTAGCAGGAGACAGCAATAGAGCAGAGTTTCTGCGATACTGAAACTTTTGTCATCTATTCTTTTCTATTTCAATTTCATGCTTCTCTATTATGTTATTACTACTACATGGATAGAAAACAACTGAGAATACACTCTACACACCTCTAGATATACTACACTCACCAAATTTAACACTGTAGTATAGGCCACAATCACATATATCATCATTAGTAAACGATATACCATGCCCGCCTCTGAGAGATGTATTATACACACACAAATCACGACATGACTAGCCTCAACTTCATTTGATAATGAATCCTTACGACTAACATTAATTATAGGACACCAGACGACAATGGTTCAACAACTACTAAAATAGTGCTCCTACTAAACAAACTGTCTGGACGCAATGCGCTAACCAAAAAAACACTGTAGGGTTCCATTAGGGTTCCGGAGCATTTTTATCGATTCATGACTTGATTTTCTATCTAACCCTTCCTTTTCAAAGGAAGTAGTCGCCACATATACTATAATACTACCTATACTCAGAATATATACTATACTATATTATAATATATACTATATATACGAATATATATATATAAATTATATATAACTACATATACCTATTACTCCCCCTACTATATCACTACTACCTACTATCAACCTCATGTAGTCATGTCCATCACAAAATATATATATATATATTATAGTAATAATACAACTACATATCGTGCCCTATATACTACTATATATAATATATAAATATACGCCAATATATATCTATATATATACTACAGATATAACACTAAATATATATATATATATATATATATACATAAGTAATATATATGATTATATGATTCGACTTCATCCGAGTGCGGACGCAGTGGAAACCAGAAGGGAGGCAAGGAAAAGAAGCAGCATCAGGAAGGACGTAAAGAGTGTGAAAATCTGACAAGGACAATTGACAGATGTTGTACAAAATCTCGAGCAAGGAAATTATTAAAATAAGTATTTTGCTAATGTCTTCCAAAGGGAGCATTGTTAGTCAGAAATTCGTAACCGTGCCAACGAGAAATTCTATCCAAGGCAACTATTCAAAGTTTCAAAATAATTGACCAGTATTTATTTTAAATTATTTTGATACTCACTGTTCGACATGACTTTGGAATTTTTAGAAAAAAGTTCTTTTATATAATTATTTGAAATGAAATGAAATTAAAAAAATGAACGAGAAAAGAAATTTGAAACTTTAAATATTATGAAAAGTGAAGTGCCCTTCGCCGAGTCAGTACGCGATCAGTTAGGAAGAAATTTCATAAATTCCGTCTTCGCCCTTGATAGCAAGGGGCTTGATAACCCCCTCACTCCATCACTTTGTTTCTTCTTGTGGCAATGTCGATGATAAGTTATGAAAAAACCTTTTCACGCCACCAACCAACCTGCAGCTTCAGCGCGGATATGCGTGATTTTGCTAGAAATAAATATATAATATATAAACATATATATATATATATATATACATATATATTATACATATAACTATACTACTATATATATATATAAATAATAACAATATTATTATATAACTATATATATATATCATATATATATATATAATATATTATATTGTCATATATAGTTATGATACTACTACTATATACTATATACATATATATATACTGTATATATACTACTATTATTTAGTATATATACATATATATATAGAATATAATATATATAGTAATATATATATATATATATATATATACTATATATTTATATATTATACATATATATATATAGGCTATTAAATATATATATATATATACAATATATATATATATAGATCACGTAACCCCATTTACATATTCTTCATATAACATATAATATCACCTAACCATATATATAACATATACATACTATATATATACTTATCAATAATACTATATATCTAATATATAACTAATATATAATATATACATATAGAATATAATAATATACTAACTATATATATTTACTACTATTATATATAAAATCATAAATATAAAAATATAGTAAAGATATATACTATATTAAATATATATATATAGATATAATTATAATATTATATATTATATATATATTAACCGTATATATTATATATACATAATATAGATATTATACTCAATCATACTAATATAGTATATATATATAATATATATTTATACTATATATATACTATATATATATATATAAATATATATAATATATATATATCATTATATATAATAATATATATATAATAACTATATATATATAATATATATATAATATATAATACACTATATATAGATTCTATAATATATATATACTATATATACTATATATATATATACTATACGTATTATACTATCTATATATATATAATATACCAAAATAGGAAAAAAAAAAAAAGGGAATATTATATAAATTTCTAAAAATCACCTTCTTACCTTAAATTGTTAAATTTAATCCGCCGGGCATGAGAGTGAGGAGCCAAAGTGCCAAGAGAAGTTTTCTTGCTCCAATATTTCGCATGTCTATGAAGAGGAAGGGCAAGCTTTGTAAGCTTCTTTCATCTTAACAAATAGTGTTTCTCAGAGTAGGTTTTCAATAGTCTTTATGTTGAAAAGGCTTCTTTCTACTGAAGCAACTAGACCAGTAGGTTAAAATTGTCACATATTTCGCCCATCGAGTAAATATTTGAAATTGCTGACTGCGAACAAGACACCTCACTCCGTCTATTGCAGTTTTTGAACTCTTGTGCTTTCGTGATGCCTATGCTTCCCAATCCATTCCGTTCTTTTACTAAATCTCTTAACTTGGCTGTTCGAAATCTTCCTCGCTAAAAAACTCTACACAATCTTTCTATCTTCTCTACAGGCACATCGTATACCGGCTTCCCCCGGCTATCACAACATCTGCAAAAGATATATATTTTCTTATATGATTTAACAAAACCTCCTCTCCACAAATATGAAAGTTAAAATCCATTCCCAAAAATCAGCTATAAAACATGGAATGTGCGGATAATAAGCTAGGTGGTCGGAAGTAGAAAAGTTGGGTCTCTATTTTTGATATGGTTATATTACTAGCGTACCAGCCAATTTCAATAGCCAGCTCAGATTCAGATGCGCTTACACATTCTTCAAACATCTACTGAAATGTGCATTTTCTCTGATAGCTTCAAGTTTAGTTTAACTATTGAACTACGAGACTTCGGCTCCCTGGGGGGGCATGGCCCCCTGGCCCCTCGGATTATCACTATACTATACTATACTATACGATATATATACTATAATATACATATAAATAATATATATATTATATATATCACTAATAATATTACATATATAAATATATATAATATACGTACCTATATATATATATTCATATAATATATAATAAAAATATTAAATATACATTAATTTGTTTAATTTTTATAATATTTTAATCTCAAACTCACAAGAGTAAACATCACGATCCTGCAGTTCGCATCCGCCCGTCCTCATGCTACTTTAAGATCCGCGATCCGCATTCCGCTATCCTCCATCCTTAAAGATACCGCATCCGCCAAAACAGGTCAAATTTGACATTCCGGTTCCCATCACTTAATATATATATATATATAATATATATATATATATATATAATATTTTCTATACTATTATAAAACTATATATATACTATACTTATATATATATATATATATATATATAATATAAATAATATATATATCATATAATATATATATATATCAACCTATACATACATATCTAACTATAAAATATATTTTACTACTATATAGCTATATAAACATATATAATAATATATATAATATATATAACTATATATATTATAGTATAGTATATTATATATACTATATTATAAATAAAGTTTGTATACATATTATATACTATTATATACACTATATATCAACTATTCCTCGAAAATTTCAAAATTTACGGACGAAAGCTTGAAACCGTAATGAAATAATCAGTTTTAATTTTATTCCAGAATATAATTAGGAAAACTTTCTTCAGTTGTAAGAAATATTTTCAGGAGGCTTGAAAAAGCAGCAAAATCTTATTTTTAGATAAATATTGATGTTAATTTTTTGAAATTTTTTTAATGATTATTTTATATCTTAATATTTAAATGAAAATACAAAAATTCATAAGGAAAATTATATTCGCTTGCCTGATATCGCCCGACGTAAGAAAATGAATTATTGCCCATAATTTACGTCTTCGAGGATATGCTGAGAGGAATTTCAAAAGAATTAATCCTTCTTGTCAGCAAGTGAGAAGATATTAACAAAGCGACATACCGAATGGAGTAGAGAAGCTTTGTTCTTCTCGTATCAAGATTGCTAGGAGAAAGATGTATTGCCTGACAATGCAATGATGCATTTAGAAAAAAAGACGTTTTTTTTTTTTAATCTTTTCAGAAGCGCTGAAAATTTTCTATATATTTAATTAACCAATCTATTTTTGAAGTGATCCGAAATTTAAACTTTTTATTTGCTAAAAATAAATTTCTTATATCGTTAATTCATTAGAGCAAATTAGATTCATTTTCCTGTTTGGCCTTAAATATTTATTTTTGCTCTGCCGATATTTTTTTTTCGAGAATTATTCTAGAAAATAAATTGAATCTAAAAAAAAAAAGTGTATTTATATTTTCTCCAAACGAATTTCGTTCGTCCTTTAACTTTGGAAATCTTCAGAGTTGAAATTTTGAAAAACGAATAATTATGTATTACAAAAGAAAATTAAGATAAAAAATTTTGTGATTCTAATAATTTAAAGCTTAGGCTACATAATAATAATATTTTAGAAAATCGGGTTTGTGATTTTTAATACAGAGGATCTAAGTAATCCTTAATTGCTGGACCTCATATGGCTAATAAAGAATTTGGAATCTGGTAAATAAATTCTG
>JABUQX010066836.1:0-48595 GCA_015478945.1 Trachelipus rathkii | reverse complement strand
TAATTTATTATTGATAAAAAATATTTAAATATTCCTAAAGGATACAAAGATGCTTTCAGTCCTGTCGGAAAATTGTAATATAAACTATATATATATATTATTATAATATATATATATATATATAAATTATATTATTATATATATATATATATATAATATATTTATAATATAAATATATATATTATATATTTTATATATATAAATATATATATATATAAGTATTTGCAAGTCACCGATCGCGATAAATAGCCTTCCTATCTTTTCGCGAAACGCTATCGATATACTGAGTACTGGAATGTCCAAAGAAAAAAATGTTGAAGAGGAGGATAGACGGTATGGATGTATTAGACAGGGCAAACTTTGATTTGCATCGCGGTGACTGAAACAAAAGAGAAAAGGGAAACGGGAAAAATTAGTGGTGTGTGCTGTGGTGTGCAAAACGAGTTCTGTTCAAGAAGGAGGAAAGAGTTTTTACATGCCTTGCAGCCACACCAGAAACGGGTCCATGCCAAGCCATACCTAAAAATTTCGAATGAAATCAAAGTAATATGTGGTTGGACATAGATTTCATCGAGGTAATGAAAGAGTGCGCGATTTTTTCGGGAAATCTGAAATGATGTTTTGCATGGGTGAGTAGAAGCTTCACTATGTTTGGGGTGCCCTAAATGGATTGGCATAGGTGATCAAAAAGAAATATAACATGTGGCTTGAGTGTCGGAGAAAATGAGAATAGTCAGGAGTGAATGAATTCTCGTGAGGAGAGATAGTGTGTCGTAATATACTTCTTTAAACACAAGAAGTATCTCATTAAAGTAACTTAGACTGTAGGTAGAGATGGTTATCGAAGTGAAAAGTATGATTGAATTTGATGCTTTGGTGAGAACGATGTTGAGGAATTGTGTGGAGTTAAATTCAGTGAGGAGTTAGGAATGAGATGAATTCGTAGCATTAGTTTTATGTAAAATATAGGTTAGTAGGTCTTGGTTGATGGAGAGGAATGTCGATAAGGAAGGAAGGGTTAAAATTAAAGGTGAGAAGTAATGAACAAAGTAAAAGAATAGTATTTAGAGCGCTCGCAAGTAAAACAGTTGAATGTGGAAACAAGTTGAAACTGAACAAAATCATGGGAGCAAGATAAGGAAAGCGTTGTACAGTCGCAAAGGAAGTATGTTGGATGTGTCAAAGTAGAAGTAAACGAATATAACAGTGAGTGTGAATGAAGACGTCGATGCAGCGCTTAAAAGATAAACAAAGAAGCGTGGTTGAACTAAAACCAATATGAAGTTTCAAGAGAAGATGATTGGAATCTATATAAGGATGAACAAAAACCAAATACAAAGGTGCATACAGGAGAAAAGCAGAAAAGAACAGTTTGAGAGGAGGATGAATGGAACTATAAAGGATAGGAAGCTCTTCTGGAGGAAGCGCGAAGGTTAAGGAATGAGATAAGGAATTATTAGAATAAGAATAGGATGGTGCTTTTGTAATTATAAAGGATTAGGAAGTGGAAAGAACACATTTGAAATCTGATTAACGATTGGCAGTTAATGCGAGATGCTAGTGAATGTGTGGGGTTTGATGTAAAGAAGAATAGTTTGGGAATAGCATTAGTAAGGAGAGTAAATGGTAGATGACAAATTGAAGAATGGAAATCTGCAGTATAGATGGAGTTATGTAAAAATGATCAAAGAACGAACGAGATTGTGATTCGATTGATTTGAAGTTGATGTAACAAAACGTTTAGGAGGATAATTCCAGGGATAGGGGAGAGCAAGTATATACCTTATAAATGGTAAGGAGATAAGGGTAAATATTAACTAATTATAGAGGGAATAGTTTATTGAATTGAGAAATATATATGATGGTATTTTGTCGAAAGAGTGTGTCGAGTGACTGAGGGACTCCATTGGTGGGAACGGGGTGCAATTAGAAGTGTTAGAGGATGTGTGGCTAATTTTACATTAACAAATGAATTGAGAAAATGAGGAGAAGTAAGAGTTTATGGAGTTGATTTGCAACAGGCGTATATAGGATTAATAGGGACTCTACTGCAGGACCGTTAATACTACTATTGTTGGGGTAGTTCTGAATGGAACAAAAGTTGTATGACGATTAGTTGAGAGTGTGTAGAATTAACAATGTGTCGAAATGCTTTTTAAAATTAGTAGCGAGGATCTTCTTAGTCTTTTTTATTCTAATCCTCTCTATTTATTCACAGCTTAGTTCAACAGTAATGTATTCATATGTGGAAATGCATTTGTCTCAGTTTCTGATATAATCTCTTATTTGGCTAGGCCTCTACTTTATTTATTATTTTTCAATATAAATTAATTTGAAAATAAAATTATTTATATTTAATTTAAAACATGATCATCTTAGTTTATAATTGTGTCAAATTAAATTAAATTAAAATATTTATTCAAAATGCAAAATTTCTTGAAAATAAACAATTTCTTAATTATTTAAAAGATGTTTAAACTGAAAAAAATGTATCAGTAAGTTAAATAAATATTTATTGAAAATAAAATATTTATTTAATTTAAACATTTCTCATAGTTAGAACAATAATTAAATTAAATATATATTTAATTTCAAAAATTATTTCATTTGAAAATAAAATATTTCATTTAATGAAATATGCATTAAAGTTGATGTTATCCTGGCGTAAAATTTAAATATTTGGATGATAATCTGTGATAAAATTAATAAGCCTGTTTAAACTTTCTTGCCGCTTATGCTATATTCACACCAGGGTTGATATGTGAAAGGTACCGATAACATGATTGTTACATAGGAGAATAATGGTAAATATTTGACCAATTAGAACCTTAAGAGTTTTGGAAACACCCTAGTAATGAAAATATAGTGATTAACCACACAAAAAGTGATCAAATGGTTTCAAACTCAAAAAAACACTTGAATTACTATCATTGTAAAGAATTACAAAATCTCTGTTTCAAAAATAGTGTTCAGTAAATGTTAGGGGATAATTTTCACTCTTAGGACGATCATAAAAAGAAAAGGAAACGTCCTCACAATCAAAATGTAGGGATATTCACTCTTACGGAAATAGATAAAGAATGGGAAAAACTGTCTCATAATGAAAATGTAGTGATAATTTTCACTCTTAGGACGAGTCAATAGATAAAGAATGGGAAAAACTGTCTCACAATGAAAATGTAGAGATAATTTTTACTCATAGGAAGAGTCAATAAGAAGAAAGGGAATAAACTGTCTCATAATGAAATTAGTTGATAATTTTCACTGTTAGGACGACGTCAATAGAAAAAGAATGAGGAAAAACTGTCACAAATGAAAATGTAGAGATAATTTCACTCTTATGACAGTGTCTTAGAGAAAATTAAAGAATGGGGAAACTTTCATAACTGAAACATGTAGTGATAATTTTCACTCTTAGGACGAGTCAATAGATAAAGAATGGCTGTTCACAATGGAAATGTAGAGAAATTTTTACTCATAGAAGAGTTCAAATAATGAAAGAAAAATAAAACTGTAAACACTGAAAACATATCCGGCACTCAATATAACACAGAAAAAAGATGCACAATTACTTTCTAAAATATTCTAAAATACTGAACAAATAATATAAAGCCCAACATAAGGATATATTGAAGTGGATAAAACAAAAGTGGAGGAAATGTGAAAGTTAGCAAGAAGCTACCGTAACTTATTTAATTTTTTAATTTTAAACGTGAAATGTCTTAAGCAATTTAATTATTATCAAATGTCATTATGTATACATACACATGCACAGACACCTAACACACACACACAACAACACACACACACACCAACACACACACACACACTACTATTATATATATAATATTATATATACATATATTAAGTATAATAATATATATATAATATATATAATATAATATAATATATATATAATAATATATTATCATAATAACCGGAGGCGACTACACTCGGGCTGCCCGGGCTTAGCCCGAGTTATCATTATAGACACGAATTTCTGCAAAATTTCATAACTTTTGCGATAAAATGGCTAATTTTTTGCGAAGCTGGCAACAATGACAACCTTGCTAATAACCGAACTAGACTTAATTAGACTCGAAAAAATTGTAAGGAAAGAAAGAGAATTAATCACGCTTTAATCATGAAAATGTGTCTTTGGTGCATCAAATCGAAAACGATTGTTTGTGATGAATTTGAGTTAACCCCAAACAACAGCGTCGCTTACAAGTACAACAACAGATCACCAAAATACATGCCTTTCTATCAATGTGTGTAATCTAGCAATACAAAATAATACTCAACAAACAGTAATGACAAACTAACCAAACAATCTATATAAAATAAAATAATAAAAATACATAAAAATATGAATTACAGGACAATCAATCTGATTATGATGGAACAAAAAATCACACTAAACTATCAAACAAACCCATTTTAACAGTTATTAAAGACTAACAAAGACCAAAAAATAGAATAACAGCTCCAAACAATACACACTATACATACAATCAACACATAATAAATATATATCACCTACTGATATATAAATATATATTTATATATTATAACTATATATATATATATATAATATATAAATTACACATATATATACTATATATAATAACAATAATATTAATAATAATTTATATATATAATAATATATATTATATATATATATAACTAATATATATATAATAGAGAGAGAGAGAAGAGAGAAGAGAGCAGAGAGAAGAGAGAAGAGAAGATTTACTGGAGTCGACACTGCAACTATAATAATATATAATAATATAAATTTATATTATAATAATATATATAATAATATATATATAATTAAATATCTAATACATAATACGTAATAATATATATATATATAATAATTATATAATATATAGATATATATATAGATATGTATAATATATATATATAGATATATATATAATATTATTATTATATATATATAGAAATATATAACGATGTATGGGTGTGTGTCATTCTCTGTTTCCAGAGTCGGTATGTTAAAAACAGGAAGCTGAAGCCGAGAAACAACAGAAAAGAAAAGATAAATATTATATCTCATGCTAGCAACCTGTTGATTTCAATTTTATACTTCAACCATCCAGACGAGCATTGGAAACAAAAATGGAATCAAAGCTGATCTTATAGAATACTCTAAGTAACAGAGAGGGAGTTCATAAGATATCAGATGGAAGATGATACTTATGAGCATCGACTGGGTTAAAACTTCTCTATGGAGTCAAACTCGCAACTTATAAATGCAACAATAGGCCCTCATAAGCAACATCTTCTGGTTTCCTGTTGGGAGAAAGACTTTACAGCGCCATCAAAGAAGAAACGTGCTTCTATTAACAGTTTAAACATGATGAAGAGTCTTCCTAGAATTGGATGTTACGGACAAAATCGGACAGGATGTTCTGCTTCAGCAAATGACCCCTTTTCTACATGTTAATTGGCAACCCATACTTGGCCAAGGGAAGCCTAGAAAAAAAAATCACTGACTCTGTCTCTCTTATCAAATATTACGAATGGCAACTTCTAGTACAATTCTATCAAGAACGCCATCACACGACAAATAGGACGACATTCAGAGATTTTCATAAGTAGGGCAGAATAATACACATGGAATAATCGTTTAATTTTAAACAATGGGTGAGTTACATATTATATATGTATATAGATTAAAATAATAATATATCGATATATATATATTTAATATATTATAATCATAATATAGTATATACTATATATATAGGATGTGTGTATGCTGTGGTTTTTGTAGCACAAATTTCAAGTGGTTAGAAAAAAGAACAAGAGAAGACTTATCACAGTAAATAACAGTGTAAATTACTAATATAAATTAATCAATCGGTTTCAATTGCTCATACCAAGTCGGTGATCTGGCAGTTCGACAACGGTTCAACCACGAACCGGTATTAAACAGAAAAAATTCAGAAAAGCAAAGCCAGTAGTTAACTTTTTTTACTTTATTTGATAAACATGAAAACACCGTACATTAATATGATAGCAGAGAACAAGGTTTTTAAATCTTCGCTCACACTGCATGGGTATACCACCGTGATGCGGGATTCCGGTTAGCCAACAAAAAAATACTGAATATTTTAGAAAGGATGCTCACATCTGATTGGTCTTGCTGTTGATGATGCGGATGAGTAAAAGAAATAGATACAAGAATATTAATAGGGAAATTAATTGAAGCTTTGAAAATAATAAATAAAATAATATAGAACTATAATAAATAATAATAATAATAATAATAATATAATAAATAATAATATAAAATAATAATAATTAATAATAATAATATAATTACTAATATTCGTAAAAATTTCAATTAAAAACAGGTAGTTTTATGCTATCGTAGAATTTATGTTGCATATTTAATTGACTCGTTAATGAAAAAGAGAAAATAAATTATTCTTTACATTGTCTTTCATGAATATTATTTACCATCTTCTTTATTTTTATAGCAATATAACCGTATGATATATGTTGCTGAAGAGAATTTAACGAAAAATAAATGTCCCATGTAATAATAGTTATGAATTAAATTAAAAATTCGGAATTTTTAATAAATGTACAGAATGGCAAAAGGAAAATCTATATTTGCACATTCAATCACTGTAGGTAAGTTGCAATTTTAAATCACCCTTAACAATATTTCAATTTCGAAATATAAATATTAATATAATTAAATGAATTCAACATTTTATGAAAATACGCAAGCTGTATTTATTAAAGTACTCTGATGTATTACTGCTTCTTTTTAACAGTTAAGCACAAATAGCCGTTCAACTGACAGCCTTATCTCTTATCAATTGGGGTTGTAATTTTTAAATATAATTGCCCTAGCACTCAGTGTCTCCAATCAATTTTCTTTAGCTGGGCAACCCCCAAGACAATAATAGATTTCATGACCCCTATCCTTTCACAATTATATATATACTATATATATTATAATATAATATACTATTTATATATCTTATTAATTAATATATATATACTATTATATATATATATATATATAATATACTATATATATATTAATAATTATTATATATATTATATATATTATTAATTTATAATATATATATATAAAATATATATACCCTCTATAGTATATAATATATATATATTAACATATATATAAATATATAATATTAATAGATCAAATTAAATAGATATATAAATAAATTACCAATATAAGATTTCTCACTTGCTCGGCCCAACCCATAGGATTCCGAGACGGACCCCAACTGGGGTCGTCGCACACTTTGAAAATCTGCCTCTAGGTGTCAGTTTTTTAAAATTCAAAAAATAATCAATTACGCTACCAGCAATTACATAACAGAGTGAAGCACATTTGTTATCTCTATGCGAACCAGAAAAAATGAAAGGGACTTCTAATAATCATGAAATTTTTGACAAATACGACAACAAATCTACTGCAAATTAGAGACACTCCTTGAACTACTCACTAGAGGCTGCTCCTAAGAGTGAATATCTATGGAACTTTTGACGGACGTATAAGGAAATATTAGTTAATTAATATCATAATATTAGTCTAGAGTAAGTTTGTTAGAATAATTTTATAATTAAAGAATTTTCAGTTTGTTTGCCGAAGATAAATGTACAACGATCTATACAATGTTAGGTTTTAATTATTTAATCAAATCTTGGCATATTGAAAAAGTAAAACAAAACTAACATGTTAGTTAATAAATTTTGTTGGTAAAGGAATTGAAGAACGTCTCAATCCTGAATCTGTTTTAGTTATGAATTAACAAATATTACTTGATTAGGCAAGTACTCACCTCAAAAGACCGTTCCTGTTAAAACGCCTTAATATTTGACACTGAGAGAATTGAAATACTTATGGATTCATTCTAAAAAGTTTTCACAATTCAGTAGATTCAAGAAACCTGTGAAAGAGGCATCGTTCTAGGCATATGAGACGTTAACATTCCCCCAAACTTACAAAGCAAAGAGTACATGTGTGAACTTAGGGAGTCAGTAAGCTGTTTAAATAGTAATAACGTTAGTGCAAGAATGGTGTTGCAAAAATTAGATTGCTAGAAAGATAAATTAAATAACTCAGAATCGGAGAGTAGCTGAGACGAAAATCTAGACCCACTTTACTCGCATACTTTGAGTAAAAAACACCATAAGAAGATCTTCATGCTTACGCCATTATAGATAAAGGCACACCTGCCAATTTACTACAAATAAACAGACTGAGAGAGAAGAAGAGGAGGAGAGAGAGAGAGAGAAAGGAAAAGAAGGAGAGAGAGAGAGAGGGAGAGAGAGAGAGAGAGTCTAGATTCTTAAATACATATTTATTATGCCATTCTTGTACGAAAGAAAGGCCATGTAACTGACCACATGAATACATATGCAAGAAAAACCATTTTTTATAGTATTAAATATATATATATTAATAATATATTATAATATAGATATATTATATATATGATATAATATATCATATATATATAATATATAATACTATATATATATTAAATATATATATAATATATATAGTGTGTGTGGTATGTCTGATGTGTAGGTGGTGTGGTCAGTGTATCTTGTTTAATCTAAACTTCAGTTTTAAGCTAATAGATTAATTTTCCACAGTAAATAATAGATCCTTTTTTTTAATGCTGTTACTCTAGGGGTATTTTCTTGTGTTTATGGAAGAATAGAAGTAGTTATACATTATATTTTTTTATCGTAGTATGCAGGAGAATTACTGAAATTAATAAATCGTGAAAGTTTACTTTACTCCAAATAAAATGTAAACAACATTTTTGATTTAATTTGATTCGTATTCTACATAATCTATAATAAAGAATTCATAAGTACTTGATTAACTGTAACTACCTATTATCTATAAGATGTCGGATCATGTCTTATCTGCCTCCACATCCATATACAATCATTGCATTGTTCAACATTTCATAAAATTCAACAAAATTCGTAGAGTCAATTCTAAACTAATAGAAGTAAAGAAGCATTCAACCTTTAAAAATATTAACAAAATGGGTTTAAATCTATGTAAACTAACGTAACCTAACATAACCTTACTTAACGTATCCCAACCTTAACTTTAACCAATTTATTTTTATAATTTCGACCAGAAATATCGTCTTCTCTGCACTAACCAAAATACACAACTGGAACCAACAGTAGAAACAGCATTCCAAATCAACACCATAGTACTTGATAAAGCCACTTCTAAAACAAAGACTTAGCTTTAGAAAAGGGAAAAATAACCAAGTGCCAAAATCAACCTGAATTTAAAAACGATTAACAAGGAGTGTTACTACGGCATCTAAGGGTCCTAATAAGCAATATTAATTAAAAGACATAAAAAATCCTAAACTATAAGGGTAAACCGTTTTGCAGATTAAGTCGACTCTATATCATTAATTTACTCGACAGTGTTGAAGGCATGTGTTTTGAACTGCACAATATTTAAGATTACTTCTGCTCATATTTTTTCATTTCTTTTAAGTGTGTTGCTCTGCTCAATTTTTATTTTCTATTAATATGATTACTGTGAAAAAACATTTGTTATTTCTTTTAATAATATTCTGTTCAATTTTTTTTTCGTACTCACTCATATTTTATCTTAACTGTGGGACCCTTGATTTCTTTATTTCTATAATATGTGATTGCTCAAAATTTTTTTATTCTTTTATATTTATTCTTATTGCAAATTTTTTTCTTTTATATGATTACTCTATCATATTTTTATTTTTTTAATGTGTTGCGCTGCTCAAATTATTTTCTATTTGCTTACCCTGTGTGCTCAAATTATTTTATTCTTTTTTCCAATTGATTATTCTTTAAAATTTATTATTTCCTTTTATTGATTACTCTGTCAATTGATTTATTTCTTAATAGGTGCTCTGCTCAAATTTATTTCATTAATATGGAATACTGTGCTCAAATTTTTCTTTTTTAATAATTATTATTCCTGCTTCAATTTTTTCATTTATATGATACTCTGCTTCATACTTTTTTTATCTTTAATGTGGTGCTGGATAAAATGTTATTCTATTATGATACTTTGCTCAAATTTTCTCATTTAGTACCATCAGAAGACTAATAATATTTATCTGTTCAATTTTTTTATATATTACTCTGATTCAAATTGTTTATTTCTAATTATGGTTGCTTGCCATAGTATCCCTCTTTCTTGCTTAAATAATACTCTGAATACCAAATTTTTTTATCTCTTTTAATCATATCACCCTTCAAACACACGGATTTGTCATCAGATTGCCGCTCATATTTTTATTTCTTTAATTTCTGATTTCGCTCAATTTTTTTTTTATTACATATGATTCTGTTAAATTTTTATTTCTTAATATGATTATCCTGTGCAATTTGTTATTATACTCTGTTCAAATCCTGTCTCTTATCTTAATGGTGCTTGCTCAAATTTTTATTTCTTAATATATGCCTGTGTCAATTTTTATCTTTTAATTACCCTGCTTTTTCACCTAATATATTCTCTGTTCAGAATTGTTCTGTAATGTGATTTCATTTCCAATTTATATTATTTTTAATATGATGCTCTGCCAATCCTTTTCTCCTTATATGATTGCTTGTTCAAATTTATATTCTAATTGTATTTTATTAGACTTATTTCTTATATCTGACTGTATTACATATTTAACTCGATGGTTTTCTATCAAATTTTATTTTTTAATACCCTTTCGTATCAACTCATCTAGTACAAGAATCTGTAAATTTTCATAATGATCCACAAGGCATCGACGCAGACTTCACCCTATGTAGCCTACTCAACTATTTGCACAAGCAGCACAATAAACTATACAAAATATAAGATGAAAAATCTCTAAAAATATTCATACGATTGAATTTGAAATAACAAGGTTCTTTCCAAAAATTTAACCAATTATAACGGTTATCTCAAAAATCAAATAGCTTAAAATTTATTATAGAATATAAAAGAAAGCAGATATCAATAAAACCTGGAAACAGACCCTCCTTCAGTAATTTCATTTTTAAGAGATAATAATTAAATAATTTAGGTCATTACCAATGTTTATGAAACTAATTATGTATGAGTCGGAATATAAATACCAAATAGAATCATATCAGATATATTATTATTATTTTTAAAAAAAAAAAAGAATAAGTAAAAGAAGACGTAAGACATGAATTGGGAAATAAGTTAAACATAGTGTTCCTATCCGTAGGTAAATATAAAAGAATAGATATATCGACTATAAATATAATATATATATATAATATATATATATATACTATATATATATATATATAAATATATATATATAATATAATATATAATATTATTTTCTATATAATATATATATTATATAATACTCTTATATAATATATACTATATATCATTTATATATATATATAACATATATATATATAATATATAATATATATATATATAACATATATATTATATATATATATACTAAAATATCATAAATGAAGCCCCCTAAATGGACCAAAAAAAAAAAAAAAATTACAAAAACAAACAAGAAAAAAAAAAAAACAAATCCAATAAAGCAAAAAATTGTAAAAACTAAAAAAAGAAAGTAAAAAAAATAAAACAGCATAAGAAAAGAAAAAAAAAAAAAATAAAACAATATTGCAATGATTGTCATAGCAAATTAAATAAATAAAATATCAGGATATAGAACAATAAAGAAAATATATATAATATAAATACTAAAATAATTCTATTAATATAAAATAAAGTTAAAATAAATACTAGTATATGCTCTAGATCTGGGCAAGCTTTACGGTTGATTGACCTTGATCCCTCATTACTTCACGGGGGCAAGAGATACAAACAAAAAAATAATAAAATATATTAAATTAATTAAATCAATTGAAGAAAAAAATTATCTTTTTAGCTATTTATATTTTATTTATAAGAATTCGAAAAGAACCACGAAAAAAAACAAAAGAAAACAATCCACCACACCGTACATCAACCCAACAAAGAATAACTAAGGCGAAAACCACGACTCTCCATCTTCATTGTTATAACCGGAGAAATATACTTTAGAAAAAAGAAAAAAAATTCAAATTGCACCTGGCGTGCTCATCATAACATCAGGACTTTCTCTATTCTCAAACTAATATCATACCAATTCCAACATTTTAACTATTTTAAAATTTTCAAAAGCGTATTTTTTAAATCATAATAAAATAAGTTCCTGGATTAATAAAATGTTATTTATTTTCCTGACGCTGTTATAGTTTTTTTTACATTCATATTGCTTTCGACACCTATAAATAATAAATATTTATATATAATATATATATAATAGTATATAATATATTATATTTATATAATATAATATATAACTATATATAATATATATATATATATAATATATATAATTAATATATAATATATATATATAATATATTATATATTATATATGTAATAAATCACAATTATATAATATATATATATATATAATATATATATATATAATTATAATACTAATAATATATAAACTGTATATTGTATATACAGTATAATCTATATATATACTAATACCACAACAAACACAACAACAAAAACCCAAACACCAAACTACACACACACACATACACTCCACACACACACACTATCTAAAATATAACTTATATAATATAAATAATAAACTCTTTTAATATAATAATATTAGAAAAATAAACCACCACAACCCACCAAACAACCACACACCCAACACACACCCTAAGAATCAACACCAAAAAAAACCGAATCCACAACAAAAAACACCACCACCACCAACATCAACCCCAAAAACAAAACTTCACACCACTCACACAACCACACCACAACACACCACAACACAACCCAAAAATAAGTACCACCACAATCACAAATCAACACCACACACCACACAAACAACACAAACCAAAACAACAAAAATAAAAACTGACACACAACAACAACAACCAACAACACCAACAACACCAAACACCAACACACACACATACAACACATACACAAAAAAAACAAACACAACAAAACAATACAACAAAACACAACAACAAAACACAACCACACCACACAACAAAACCACAACACAAACACCCAAACAAAACCAACAAAAACCCACAGAAACAAACAAACCAACAAAGCCAAACCAACAAATACAACAAACCCACACTCAACCCCAAAACCCAAAAATCACCAAAACCACAAACAAAAACCAACACACAACACCACCCAACACCCCACACAAAACCAACCCAAACCAACCAACCAAAAAACAACACCAGAAAAATATAGCCAAACCCTACCTGACAGTACCTTATGAACTAGATACCAGAACAGGACATGCCACTACAACGAGTCCACCACAAAATAACAAACAAAAAAAGGTTAAATATGAATTTATTATAAGAAACACAAACTGACCCAAAGACTTTAATACATAAACATAAATAGTAATAAAACCCCTTCATCCTCCTCCCCATACACTAAAAAATATAAATACACACATATATAAATAGATAATATATAATATATAGTTAATATATAATACATAAACATATAAATTAAAAACCAACAAATAAAAAGAAAAAGAAACAGTATAAAAAAAAATAAACAACACAAAACAAAAAAATATCAAAAAATGATCTCAATAACTCATCGCAAAACCAACCACCACCATCACAACAAAAAAACACACAACAACACAAACAAGAACGAACAATACATGCACATACAAAAACCACAACACAAACAACCAACCCAAACCCCCATACACCAACAAAAAACCAAAAACCCCCACAAACAACCCACACACCCCAACCCACAAAACCCCCCCCACCCCAAAACACCCCCCCCACACACCAACCCACACACCCACACCCACACCAACCCCGGCGGACCCCCCCACACCACCCAAAACACACCACACCACACCACCACCCACCAAACAAACCACCCAACCCCACACACACACCCAACAACACACACCCAACCCACACCCCACACCCCCCACCCCCCCCCAAACACTATCAAAAACACCCACACACAAAACCCCCAAACCAACAAACAACACACCCAACCAACCACCAACCACACACACACACCCAAAACCACCCCAAAAAACAAACACCCAAACAACAAAAAAAAAACCACAACACACACATCACAAAACCAACAAACCCAACACCACAACCACAAACACACACACCACAAACACACACACACCCAACAAAACCACACACCCACA
Organism: Trachelipus rathkii; assembly: GCA_015478945.1. Classification (NCBI taxonomy): domain Eukaryota; kingdom Metazoa; phylum Arthropoda; class Malacostraca; order Isopoda; family Trachelipodidae; genus Trachelipus; species Trachelipus rathkii. The sequence goes on along the minus strand of JABUQX010066836.1, from coordinate 34,277 downwards.
CACACAAACACACACCAAAAACACCAAAACAACCCCCAAAACACAACCCCACCAACCAAACACCTCCCACCACACCCACAAAAGACAACCACACCAAAACACAACACCACAACACCCCACCCCACCCACAACCCCAAACAGCCGACCTACCAAACCACAAACACACCACACAAACATAACAACCTAACACAACAACAACAAAACCAACACCAACAAAAACACCAACACCACCCACCCACACACAAAAACAACCAACACCACACCCAACACACCACAACCAACACCCACAACACACAACGACCGACCAAGTCTAACCAACAAACCACAACCAACTCCAACCAACCCAACCCAACCAAACCAACCCCCACCACCCCAACACAAACCAACACACATCAACAACACCCCCACACACCATAACCACAAACCCCCACCACAACACCAAACCAACACAAACACACAACAAAACCACACAACACACCACCCACACCAAACACACACACCCAAACAACCAACAAACCCAACCACACCCAACAACAACCACAACAACACAACACACCCAAAACACCACACCAACCACAACCCCAACCAAAAAAACGACACGAAAACCGCCACCCAACACAACCCCACACACGCCCACACAAACATACCAACAACAAACACCACTCACACCATCCACAACACCAGCACCCCAAAACAGCCCCCAAACCCACACCACCCAACACCACCCCACAAAACACGCACACACAACCACAACAAACCAACCCAACACCACACAAACACCACACCAACACACACAACAACCCCACCACCCCCACAACACACACCCCACCACACACCAAACCACACCCCATGTTTACTTAAATAACATTGCCACACACAACCAAAACCACCACCAACCCACACAACACCCCACACAACACCCACACACCAAACAACACAACACACACACCAAACAACACAAACCCACAACACAAGCCCACAAAACCAACCACCAACACACCCAACAACACCACAACACAACAACACCACAACACAACACAACACACCACACACAACCCCAACAACCCCACAACAACAAACACACACAACACAAAATCAACAACCACAAACCCAACACAACAAAAACACCAACACACCACACAACAACCAACCCACCAAAACAACCCACCACAAAACAAAACACACACCCCAACAAACCCCAACCACCAGCAAAAACAACCACACCACAACAAGCACACCACCCACACAAAACACAAACACACATCACAACACCAAACACCCAGACCAACACCAAACACACACAACAAACACCAACAACAAAAACAATACAAACCACCAACTACATCACCAACCCTTACACCACCTAACACACCTAACAACACACCACACACAAAACACACCTAACAAAACTCAAACCTCTTACCTCCCACACCAACAAAAAACCCCAAAACCACAAACACAACCACACAACCAAACACACACACACCCCCAACCACCACACCCAAAACAACCACAAACCCACCACACACAACCACACCCCACCACAAACCAAAAACAAACACACCAAACAACAAAAACACCAACAACAAAAACCCCAAACAAACCAACTTCTTCATTATTTTTCCCAACAAACCACCCACCAAAAACCAACAAACAAAACACACTCTCGCAAACAAAACAAAACAACACAACACACACAAACACAACAACAACCCAACACACAAAAGACCCACAAACACACCCAACCACCACAAAAACCCCCACACCAAAACAAACAAACAACAACACCCAAACTCCCAACCACCATCCGAAACCCAACACAAACAACACACCCACTACACAAATATACACCCAGAAACAACACCCAACCCACCTAATCCAACACACCCCCTCCCCAGAACAACTCACCAAACACCATCACACCAAACTAACCAAGAAAAACCACACAACCACCCATAATCAAATTAACTCCTTTATCCATCAAATCAACTCGTCCATTCATAAAATCAACTCGTCCCAAACATCAAACCAACCCATTCATACATCAAATCAACTAATTCATTCTTCAAATCAACTAGTTCATTCATCAAATAAACTGGTAACAACCTCCAAATCAACTCATCCCAACAACCAAATCAACTCGCGAATATACAATCAACTAGATCACATCCATTAAATAACTCGTTCACTACACAATACACCACCATAACACCACACCTTAAGACAACGACACACAACAAAAACACAAAACCAGAGACAACAACACCATCGCACCACCCACACACCCCACCACCACACCCAAACCCCCACCACACACACAACACAACACCAATCACACCCACCCAAATACCACAACCAACACAACAAAACACCCCACAACAACAAAATCCATAAACCAACACACCACAAAACCCAACATCCAACCAACAAGCACATCACGACCACACACAACTCTCACCACAAACACAGATACCACAATCACCCCCAAACAATGGCAAACACAACAAACACAACACACACACAACAAACCGCAAAACACACACCCAAACAAACCCCACACATACTCCATCACACCATCAAACAACACCCCCCCCCCAGACCCAAACAACACAACACACCACCACACCAATCACAGACACAAACACACCCAACCAAAACCACACCACACACACACCACCCACATACCACACAACCACTAAAACACCACCCCACACAACCACCCAAACACAAAAAAAACCCACAAACCAATCCTCACCACACAGCCACACTACGTCACGCACTCCATACAACCACCTCACCCAACACACAAACCACAAGACAAACCAACACACATACCAATCAATCAAACCAACACCCACCCTCGAACCTCACCCCACAAAACAACCACACCCAAACACCATAACCCCAACCCACCACACAACCACAACAAGCCCAACACACCAGCAGCACGACCACACAAGAAAGACACAATACATCAACCTAAAACAACGCACTACCACATCAACACACCCGACACCACCTCAAACAAACCCAAACCAAAAAACCAAGAAACCACCCACGACACACCCCTAAACCCACAAACACACCAAATCAACAACAACACAACCGCAACACCCCACAACCCAAACATACGAAACCCCAACCCAACAAAAACAAAAACCACCACAAACACCGACACCACCATCCAAAACAAAGAACCACACAAAACAAAACACAAAACCAACACAAACAACACACCACACCCGAGCACACACGAACAATAATTTAAACCCACACCCACATAACACTACCCCCCCCAAACGCGCACACCAACCAAACACCACACAAAAACGACACCCACCCACCCCCAACACCCATCACCACATTCCCACACAACCCACAGCCCTCCCAGACAAACCCACCACCACAAACCAACACGCGACCACGCACATAAACAAACCACAACCCCCACACGCAGCAAACCAGCACAAACAAACAACCAAACCCACCAACACACGCGCACCAAGACTCCACACACCACACACACACAACACATTCACAAACACAACCACCCTCACCACAGCCCACCCCAAACATCAACCAACACCACACCCAACAACAACCTACCAACCCAAAAACCCAACCCACAATCAACACACACACTCACCACACAACCCACACATAAAATCATGTATAACCAAGCACACAAAACCACCACCGCAACACCCAAACAACAACCATCACCCAAAAACCACATCCACCACCAAACACAACCACACACCCCGCAACCAAACTCAAAAACACCACCCCCCTCACAAACCACACCCCAACTCCAACGAAACAGCACACAAACACAAAAATGCGGCTATACCGTGTAACACAACCAATAATCCACAACACCAACAACAAAACCAAAAACACACAAAAATAACGCACACACACACCAACACACAAAAAAACACCCCAAACCACAACACCTCAATAACATACCCCCTACACCACAACAACTCTCCGACACAACAACCACACACAGACAACACCAAAAAAACACCACACCCCACAGAAACGCCCACCCACACACAACCCCACCACCACCACCACCCACCCCCCAACACAAAACAACAAACCCCAACCACAACACAACACACCAAAACACCCCCCACCACACAACCAGATCACCAACACACACAACTACACACAGACACACACAACCACAACACACAACAAAAATCGCCACAACAGATAATCACCTAACCACCAACCCAACACCAACCACACCACACCACACACACACCACAAAACCCATCAAAACTCCCTCAGACCCATACCTCGTTGCTTCAACTTTTAACACATATTAAGCACACACAACACATCACACCCACATCCACACCACAAACACACACCAACACCTCCGCACCATCTCCACCCCCACATACCACCGAACATCACACCAACACCAAAACAGAACTACACCAGACCAAACAACCATACAACCAAGGACCACAACAACCAAACAACCGCCCCGCAAACACCCGCACCCACAAACAAAAAACAAACAACCAAACAAACAACACAACAACAAAACACAACAACAACCACACACCACCTCCCGAACCATACGCAAACCAAACAAAGACGCAAATAAGAACAAACCACGAACAAAACAAACCACCACAGGATCAAGCAGGAAGACCTAACTCAACAACACACAAGAAACAACAATCACACTAAATTCAATTTTCCAAAGAAAAGTTAATCTGATAAACAAAGATTAGCGGATCTGGACAAATATTCCATTGCGCCTAGACCTGATGCCAAGTCCCGCTGGATACTTCTTTATGCCACTCGACAAGAACAACACACCCAACAAAAAAATACCACCCAAAAACAACCTCACTACAAAAGCTGAATAACACAAACAACCCAAAACAACAACACCAAACCACAACAAGAGCTACACTGAAGTCGATGATAGCGTAACAACAACACCACGATAAGCCAGCGTAACTCTCTAGAAGTATGCAGAAGAAATTCTACTGGGGAGTGTCCAACTCACAAAGCAAATCTGACAAAAACGCCGACACACACACCGAACACACCCACAAACACAGTCGAAAGAAAAAAACCCAACCAAACCACCAATTTCATTCCTCTCAACTAAGACAAACAACTCCGGGGTGTTAGGAAACACACAACCACACAACAAACAAACCCCACACACCAAACCACAAAAAGAGCGCAGAGAGCGATCGCAAACAACAAACCAATAAACACACGACCAAACAAACCACAAAGAACAAACAACACACGACCAAAACACAACATACCACAACAAACATAAAACAAAAAAAAAAAACAAAGACATCTAAACAATACCAAAAAAAACAACAAACTGACCACGATTAAGACACACCTCCACTCTAATTAGAATAAATCCATCCCAAAATTAGGAAGCAGTGGGTAACTTAACAGCCCTGCATTGATGAATAATTTTAATCATTACCTATCGATCACACAGTCAATCCCATACATCTGTTAATTCCTCAAACAAACATTATGATAAAACACACATACATCATCTCTATCTATATACACTTTACCTGCTACTACAAATAGAACTAAATGATTTAATTTTACGAAAACACTGTAATTTAAACAAAATAATAAAACATAACACGCAAAATAGAAAACGGTAAATATTAAAAAATAAAAAAATACATATTCATACCATACTACAATTTGATTTTTTATATCACCGTTCAGTATAAATGAATAAAACTTTTGATTGTATAAGCATCATTGCTGAATTTCATGAGAGGACTACACGGAACGCAGGTCGATACAATTATTACTTTGAATGTGAAACAACCATACAGTTAAGGCGGAGGTTTCACAAGGTTTGCTTCAAAGTTTCCACAGATTAATAAATAAGAATTGAAAAAAATATTTAGAAGGTGAGGATGCGTTTACCCTTTCATCAAAACCTATACGAAAAAATTTCCAACACGAAAAACCATGGCCAACACCAATTTAGTAGATAGCGTAGGGCAACTAGACTTGACCGATATGACTAAACATATACCCAACTCTTACAATGAAGCGTTATTCCAATATAATTCTTTTGTGATAGAATGTATATTCCAGAATACTTGATGGTTTAACAGGGTTTTAAAAGATAAAAAATCAAAGGCTGTAGCTACAGCTGTCAGAGAAATTATAAATGAAAAGGCAGATATCCTCAAAAGATATGGACAGATGAAATTCAATATACTTTCTTAGGTAAAGAGTTTCAAGAAACTAGTTACTGAGTATGACATAGGGTATTACAACACATTTTCAAGTAAGTAAAGCAGCAATAGCTTCTTGAAAGAGTACCAGACGAACCTATAAAAGAAAGAAATGCATGGGTATTTCAAAAGAATGAAAACATTTTAAATATTTCGATATACTACAAGGACCCTGGTTTACTCCTATCAATCGGTCTTATCACAGCAACACTTAAGAAACACCCCATAGAGATGGTGGAGGATGAAACTGCTATACCTATCAAACCACAATTGGAAAAAATAAAAGATAACACGGGTATTAAAGTAGGAGATTATGTGGGAGTATCCAGAACAGAAGAAAAATTCAGAAAGGGGTATGAAGCTGGATGGTTGAGAGAAGTTTTTAAAGTAGATACATCAGAGAATTCCCTAGAGAGACAGGTTAAAATTATACTATCCTGAGGATTTAGACGGAGAAAAAATAAAAGGGGGATTCTATAAAACAAGAAATACAGAAAATACGATTTGATCCTAAGAGTCACGGATATAAAATAGGAAACAAAATATTAGGATCTAAAGGGAAAGGTAAAAATAAACAGTATCCTGTCAAATGGATTAGGTTACCCAATGAAGTTTAACAGTATATAAATCGCTAGAAAATTAAGAAAACATATGAAATCAGCTTTACTTTGCGAACAATGGAGAAGTGAAAGAATCATTTCCTATATTAAACCGCTTTGCACATACATCGGCTTCTAATGCGACTTATATCCGGAAAATAAAATATCAGACTGTACTACAGAGTGTTATTGAGTCTAATAAAACTCGAACGAGAAAATGCTACGAAAGTGGGTTAATGTAAATAATAACTGGCATGCCCATGTAGAAGAATATGCCTGGAATTCACATACAGGCCTTGTAATATTTAGAAGCTGTTGAGAATGTTAAAAAACGTATTTAAAAATTAACACAGATATGAGCGTTAATCGAGAGAGCCGATAGAGAATATTTCTTTGAAAGATATTTAAATAAACAAGAGGGCTCTTATACAATCTCTTACTAACGGTCTCGTAGACTTAAACAAACAAATTTAAATCAAAGTCGCATATGTAAAGATTTAGTATTTTTAGTTAATAAAAACATTCAACGAGGACAATGTGCTAATCACAATTAAGAGTCTCAAGGCTCAAGTAACCTGAAAGATCGAAGCTTTATTTATTTTCCACACTCAGACTGCTTTCTAAATGGATAGTTACTTACGTGATGACATCAATATTGAGAATAAACGGAAATCAAAGAGCCTTCTAACACGAATTGAACTTACACTATATCCCCACGATCGGAAGAGTATTATAGATTTAAAACTTGTAGCAAAAAAGCAACATCGATGATTCATTATCCATTTTGTATGTGATCCTTCAAAGATGTTACCAATGATCCTGGCATGTAAGCATATGCTTTACAGCGGATATTGTAGAAAACCCCCAGTATAGTTGGAAACACCTAAGGCACAGTTTACAAGAGTGATTACATTTTTCCTAAAGATGGTAGAGGTTAGAAAGTTTTCCTTAGTCGGTACACTATATACCTCTTGAATAATACGCTCAATTTTAAGAACTGTAGAGTATATATAAGAATGTTGAAAGGGAACCCTTACCCATTTCACACCTGGTACGGCAGTGTGTAAGGTGCATATACGGAAGAAGCTCCGTTAGTGTAAAATAATGTATGTAGAAAATCTGTTAACTCATGTTCTACCGAACGTCATTTTTCTATTTACCGCTACCCTCACGCGACTTCTATGGATCTGACATCCTTAGCTAATAAAATAGTCAAGATATACAACTCACAATTCCCAATTGAAACCCATAACTTTCGATAGAGCAAATGTATAGACACGCACGAATTTAGCAGTGGAAATTCTACCAATATCGCTTAGAATGCAATTTCTGTCCAGAGAATATATTAGAGTCCGGCACTCAGCCTTTTTAATATTACGAAGCGTTGACTATGTTAAAAATGCTTATTAAAAATTAAAGCTAAGGCAGACATATTGAACATGATGGAAAAAAAATTTTTCTATGAAAAAATATTTTCATAAGTAGGGGTCTTTACAATTTCGAGGTTTACTGCATGTGTTCAGTGGCTAACATTAAAGCAGAAATTTTGAAACAAGTCTGCTATCGTAAAGATGTTAATTTCGTTGTTAATAAAACCCATTAACGAAAGATAACGTGTTAATCACATTAAAATCTCCAACTTCTTGTGAAACCTATATAAGATAAAGTTTATTATATTTTCCATTCAGCAGCCTGGTTTCGTAAATGTCATTTCTCACATGCAGACTCAATATTAAAAAATAACGATATCAAACCATCTCTAAAGGATCTAATACGTTATATACCACCGATGGAAGAGTATGTCTCAAAAATGACACCGAGAGTTCATTACATTTTATATGCATGCCTTCTAAGATGTTTTCAAGAATCCTGCGATATGGCCTATGTTATAAACAAATATTATAAAGACCAAAACCTCAGCCTATGAATAAAGAAGAAGACCAATACTAAAGACCTACAATTTGCCTTAAAGAGTCAGACTTTATATTTAACCTAAAGGCCCCTAAAGCAGTTATAAGTTTTCCTAAATGGTTCACTACTTACCCTTGAGTAAGACCCAACTGAGTTCGATTCGTATTTTATATAAGAGACGTAGAAGGGAATCCCATATTCATTCACAAATGGGACAGCAGTGTGTAAGGTACACATTAGAAAGCGAAGCTCCTTAAATACATAATAATGGAAAGAGAACGAGTGTTCAGAGGATCAAGAATGCAGAGAGGTATGGTTTAGGTGCGATTTTTTTGCATCGTTGTTCAGACGTGCTATCCTTTTTTTTAAATCAGGAGGCAAATACCTCGCTAAAAAAGCAGCATAGGACAGGTAATAGAACTTTCCAGGAATATTATGGTGGTGTTACAACCCTCGAACAGCTGAAACAGTCGATTAGGGCCACGATGCTTGCTGATTGAAATGTTAGAGGATGTTTAAACGAAAAATACGACGTAAGATGACGGGTTCAAGGTGTAAGTCGCCGTAAAAAACCTATAAAGAGGAATAGGAAAGGACTACTAAAGAAAAAGTGTATTGATGTGTTCGCCCTTTAATAACGACGATAAAAGTGGTAGCTTTTTTTTTTTTTACATAAACAGTGACAGCCTGTAACTATTTCGTATTATAAGGAATTGTTTTAAACAGATTTCTGCTCATTATACGTCTGAGCGATTGTTACCAGCAAGATCGCATTTCTCCATCCTCCAGTTCAGACTGCTGCAAGAAGTGAATTAGATCTCTTCTCTGTGAACACGCTACACAGATCAGTGTGAGTGAACCAATTCAACCTTTATTTAGTGTTAATAACATTTGTTGGACACCACCTCACAGATGCTACCCTCCTTCGAATTCAATATCCCTGACACTTCTGACCAATATCTTGACCCTTCGAATGTGTTTTTATTTCTGAAGACCAAGTTAGTAAACGAAGATGGTTCAGATCTCATAGGAACCGATCACATAGTATCCACCGAGACAAATTTCCTGTATACATGTTTTAATCAACTTGAGGTGTTTTTAAATGAAACATCTCTAGGAGCATCAGCGCTGCAAGTTTACCCTTATCAAGTTATATATGAAACTTTACTAAATTATTCTCAAGATGCGAAGAGTCTCATCTGCAATCATGTGGATATTACAATTTAAAAGATGTAGAGAAACACAGAGCCCATGCTGCTAAATCTAAAAATAAAACTACTTTGAATATTATGGACGTGTAAACGCGTGATAATATCCTCTCAGAAAGACTTCATCTACCATTCAGTGGACACCCCGCATCAGATTGAACTAGGATCTCCACCTGAATTTGCGCTTAATGTTAAAAGTGGCTGTTTTAGCTACAACTACAGCGCAAAGCCTATCTTTAAATCTACTGGATGGCTTATTCTTTATATACGTAAGTGAATATCTCCCATTAACATTATGGAAATAGAGAAATCTCTTTTGACCGACACAGCAAAATATCCAATCAGAGAACTGAGACAAATTTTTAAACTTTACCCAAGGATATAATCGAGTATTAATATACCTTACATCGTCAATGGTAGCTTACCTTCAGAAGGTGAAGTATAGGGAATTTGTAGAACACGATACTTATTCCGGAAAAACTATGGAACAGTCAGCCTTTACCCAATTTTACCCATTTCGGGACTTAGAGGGATTCAGTTTACACGTGAATGGGTCAATCATACGCGAAGTGATTATGAAGATGATATATTGAAGACACGCCCATTCTCAATGTTCGCGTCGCTTTTTACGATTTAATTTGCCAACTGCTGTTTTCGTGCAGCGCATTAAAACGGTACAGGTGTGATTCTTCAGACTTATGCTGAGAACAGTAATTTATATGCATACGATCTCACAGTTGATCTTTCAGCTTGTAATGCTTATCATCTCAATAATTCTAAGAAAAAGGAACATTTAGGTTGAGTTCTCAAATTTTGGACAAAGTTTGTACAATCCTCAATCTAGGTTCCATGGTGAATCTGGAACATCCTCAAATCATCGAAATTGACCGAGTATGAAATATAATCCTGAATTATTAAGGATGAATGAAGAAGAAATATTAAAAGCCTTCAGAAACGAAAGAAGATTTTTAGGTGTATTTGCATGTAATGAACTCAGCTCTGTGAAATTGAATACCGACTCTGGTCTTATCTTTAACACTTCTCCTAGGGATGTTTCGAACAATGGCCATTGGATAGCCGTGTATAAGGATAAAAATAATGTTGTATATTCCTTGACTCTCTGCATTGAGATTTTATGTTTTGGTAATCATTATGTAACATCTTTTTTTAAAATATAATAATGTCAATATGTTGAAGACCTTATGTTTTCCTATACAAACAAATCAGGTCTAATTTATCGTGGTGTATACTGTATTTATTTCATGTATATGTTTTTAGAAAATGTTTCTTTTAATAAATTGTAAATATATATTTGATGCTAAAAAAATTTATATGTTCAAACGATTATGTAGTTACAACTTATGTTATAAAGGCCTTTAAAATAAAAACCTGTTTTCTTTTCCTTAATTATTAACCAAAGAACTTATTTATACGAAGGAAAAATATGACCTGACTCAATAGATGGAAGGCAGGGAGGAGGGGGAGTGGGGGAGTGGGAGGGTTGTTTGATTTACTGATTTACTGATTTATGGTATGTAAAACATGACAATTTTAATAAAAATATGACTTGAATCAATAATCAATAGATGGGAGGTAGGAGGGAGGGGGAGGGGGACGGTGGAGGATGTTTGATTTACTGATTTACTGATTTTTGGGTATGTAAAAAGTTTTGTCTTTATAATGGTCGCGACTTACAAAGGTAAATTGTTCTTTTAGTTAAAATACAAAAATGTATTAAAATAAAATAAAAAATTCGATAAATTTTTTGAAAAAAATTAGTTGAAAACAGAACACGTTTGCATTCTCATACCGGATCGTACATGCGGGACGCGAGGGGGCGCGCGTACGCACCCCTTCCGCAGCGGTTCTCGCCGGCGGGCGCGCATACGCGTCGGATCCCGCCGGCAGGCGAGCCTGCGGGCGCGCGCACGCGCAGGTTTCGCGGCGGATGCACTGGCTGGCGCGCTGCGGGCGCGCCCCCGCATCGACAAGGAGCCTGTTGACGCTCCTTCTTATCCATTGGTGGAGCCTCAAACACCCTTAGTCGAACTCTACATCCTTATAAACATATATTTTAACACCAATATTGTATTATTATACAACAATATTTTACTATCCGCAGCACCGCACGCACCGGGGCCAACCACCAGGGCCATTGTCAACTCAAACTCTATAGATTCATACTCCTTTCTCCTACTTTTCTATACACTATCCAAATTTCAGCCTTCTGATATCAATTTAATTTTTTAGAGGGTGGGGTCCCCTTCAGGGGGGACCCAGGGGGTACGTAATCTCGTCTACGATAGATTACGTCACCATCTAACCACCCTCCAAATTTTAACCAAATACGATAAACTCTAACATCTATAGATATATATTTGACTCAGAGCCGAGCCGGAGCCGGAAGCCAGAGCCGGAGCCGGAACGATTCCTTACAAGAATCGTTTTACGACTCAGATTCGATTCCTTCGGGAATCGAATCTCTAATAATAATAAGAATACATAATGAATAATAATTAATAATAATAATAATTAATAATAATAATAATAATAATAATACCCATAATAATAATAATATGCAGGGTGTGGGTATGTGTGCGCGCGCTCGCGCACTGACGTAATCTTCGTCTACGACGAGTATTACGCATCACGCCTCGAGCGCTACGCTATTTAGCCTAATCTTGCTCTTCAGAAGCAAGCCACAAGGGCGTCAGAGCAATATCAGCGTCCACGCATCGGGGTGAGAAACCCTCTATATACTCCTACCGACGTGAATTTACCCCTGTTCGAGCCTTAACCATATATAGCATTATGATTCCAAGTGTCAACCTATTATCCCGCTATATCCATTCTATATCGAAAAGAGTCCTAAGTGGAACAGCAGCCATTGAATGCGGGATCGCACGTTGTGAGACACATAACATAATAAATAATATATTACCATAGCGATTAGTATACTGAAGATAAGGGTCCAGGCTATACAACATATAATAATATTCTTTTACCAACAATACTTCACTCTTTTTCTATAGGAATGTAATCTCTAATTCCTTTATATCAAATATTCTATATAAGTTATTTAGTGTATTAGATTATTTACATAAATATAATATTATAATATATATAAATTATACTCATCACCAAATTAATATATGATATATATATATATAGTGCAGAGGGTGTCACTGATGAGAGTAATTAGGCTATATATAATAAAATATAATAATAATAATTAATATATATTGTATAATAGTATAATAATATATATTATATATATAATATATATATTATATATATAATTAGTAATATATATAATAAAGAATAAATAAGTAGATAAATATAAAATATGTAATATAGTAATAGGGATAGTATAGAGATAATAATAGGGTAAGTCAATATATATTTACTAGTCATCATTATTCATAACTTCAATATATATACCAATACTAGTTCTGGAGTACGTAAAATAACATTTTAGACCCCAATAAACTATATTATACTTAATGACCAGGAGATCGGAGCTGCGGACTGAATCTCTAGCTAGGATAATTATAGATATTTTTTCATAGAAAATCGGAAGCAGTGATACCAGTTTATATTGCATGAATTAGAACTAGTGAAACTCTATCTCGCTGTAAATACTACGAGACATAAGGCAGCATATACCTTTTTCGCTTAGTGAAGTGTTATTGATAATTTATGACAAATAATTACTAGTTTTATAATACTATCATGAGTAATATTAATAAGTTATATAACGTATTAAATGGTAAATGTAGAGGTAGAAATTATTTTAACTCTGTAATTAAACTCAGTATAATTCACATATAATTTAACTACGAATACTTATGAGTCACTAATTATCTTCTCTTTTATCAGAAGAATTATAACCAAAAGACGTTTAATAAATTAGTATAATATATACTGAATAATAAATCATATACTAATATTTCAATCAGACTATCAATTGTGAGTTATTAATAGCCTCATAACTATTATTTTATATGATATAGTATAACTATATATATATTTATATTTATATATAAATATATATACTTTTTAATAATATTAACTATATATATATATAATATAATTAATATATATATATATTATATTAATATATATTATATTATATATATAATTAATATGTATATAATTTGTTTTCAGATCTACTTATAAACAATCTTAACAAGTTGAAGTGTATGGAGCATTTATAACTACAGTTTAATAAAGCTAGATATTAAATAATTCATCGAATTATAAATGTACCCTTAATTATTTCATAAATAGTTTAATAGTTAAACGCTTTCGTTAAAATTTCGAAAAGAAGTAACGACTATTATCGAGTTAAAATTAAGTAGAATTAACGTTAACAGAGTTAAAAATTTTTTAAGTAAACTAAATGGGCCAATTTACGACGTTTATAAAATCCAAACTAAAGAATTTAAATTGATTAAGATTCCGATTTCGATAACAAACTTTTTTTCAAAAATTTTACTAAACCGCTCCTCTCAATTGGTTGGGTCAAGTTTCGCCCGAGATTGTTTGAGTTGAGGCGATTGACTCTTTCTCTTCTCTCTCTCTCTGCTCTCTCTCGTCTCTCTCTCTCTCTCTTCTCTCTATATATATATATATATATATATATATATATATATATATTATATATATAATATAATATATATAATTATATATATATATTATATATATATATATATATATATATATATAATATATATATATTAATATACTATATATATGGGGAAGTTGTAGTAGATTGACATTGTTTGAAAATTATTTTGAATAACCAACTAGATTTGAAAGGATCGAAAGTCATTCATAAGAAAAAGGGAGTTGTTGGAAAGATCTGGAATATTAAGTTAGTTGTTGGTGAAATCTGAATATTAAGTTTGAGTTGCTGGTAGAATCTGAATATTAAGTTTGAATTGTTAAAAAAAGAATCTGAATATTAAGTTAGTTTTTTGAGGAGGTTCTGGAGAGTTTTTAAGTTGAAAAATAATCTTGATTTTGTTAACTGATTTGGAAGATTCTAAAAAAAAAGGTTTCGTTGATTTTTCAAGAAAATTTGTACTTGGATAAAAGTTTGAATATTTTTAGTTTTTGAAATGAGGACTTTGAGTTTAAGTTTTGTAGTCTTGAGCAGTTTTGAGAATTTTAAAAAAAGAATTTTTGAAAAAGTTTAAAAGAATGGAATTGGGAATTTTTTGCTCGTTAATAGTGAAATTTGTTTTAGTAGTGAGTAGATGTGAGCATTATTTTTAGAACTCTCTTTCGGAAAATCCTTAAAATGGTCATTCGCCAAAGTTAGTCTTTTCCTCCGATTAGATTGTAGTTTGGATTTTTCGAATCATGAGTTGTTTGTTTTGACCTTCGGCATTATCAGTTTTGAATTTAGAAAAGATTGGAAGCCTTAATATTTGTAGTTGAAATTTGATAAGTAATCTGGGATTTTTCATTTATTTAGCAGTGCTTTGGTTGCAGAAAATTTGAATAGTTTATTGGCAACGGATTGAAATCAGACTAACAAAAAAAAAAAGCTACAATTTGACACTCCATAAAAAGTAGTACGTAAATATTGAACTACGAGAATTATATCAGCATTATATCAGGAATTAGTTTTTCATATATGGATTGACAGTAGGTTACTGAAGACTACGTAACCACAAATGATGTATAACCAGATATAGAAACAAAAGTTAAGTTATTGTAGTAATAAAAATATTATTATTAAACTTATTATTAATTATTATTATTATATTATTATTATTATATTATTATTATTATTATTATTATTATTATTATTATTATTATTATTATTATTATTATTATTATTATTATTATTATTATTATTATTATTATTATTATTATTATTATTATTATTATTATTATTTATTATTATTATTATTATTATTATTATTATTATTATTATTATTTTATTATTATTTATATTATTATTATCATATTATTCTTATTATTATTTTTACTATAGTATAAATATATAACGTGGTTTATAAATATAACCAAAATGACGAGTTTTTAGATTAAAAAAGAAGAACAAAAGTTCAAATTCTTAGTTGCAGACAAAAGGAAAACTAATTAGTTTAATTTTCTTTGAAGTAAAATAAATCGCTAAATTAAAAGTTTAAAGTTTTATTTTTTGTTGTCATATATAATCGGCAACAAAAAGTTGGAGGTCCCACCGAGATCCTTGTTCTGTGGTAGTGATTTGTTGTTTTGGCAAAAATTAAGCGTAATTTAAGGTTAAATACGAGTAGTAAAATTAAAAATATTGCTTGATAAATTTTGTGAAAGCATTTCTAGACTTTAGTTTCAAAATATAAATATAATTAAAAATTGTTTTTGCCTGTAGGAGAAAAAAAAGTTATATATATATATAGGGATATTTCGATTTTTGGGTTTTGTCTAAAATAAAGTTTTCTCTTTTTTTCATATTAACTGAGTACCGTGGAAGAAACATAAGAGAAAGACTCATGGTGGATGGCCAAAGGAAGATGACCCTGGTGAAGAAGAGATGCCTGATAATTTACAAACATATATTGATGCCTTACCGGAGGAGGGAAGGAAAGAATGTGTGGAAGGAAAAATATCCTTAAATACACTAAGTTTGATTTTTAGCATGAAAGCTAAAGCAGAAAAAGTAGTAGGTAGACGTTCACAACTTCCACCATTGGTGGGTTCACCTGGAGTAAGTATGGAAAAAAATGAGCCTGAAATACCGGCTTGTGTTGCAATGACAACAGAAAGTATAATAACAACTATGAATAATTTTCCTGTAATGAGTACCATCCCAAAGGTAACAATCCCTCAGGTCCCCCCTATGCTTTGGAACACACCTAATGCACCACACCCTTATGCTTTTTCTTTTGTTAACCCTTCTTTTTTTGAACTCTACAGTAGGTTTACCAAAAAATGGGGTAGTTAAGACAACGGAGAAAAGTGAGATAAAATGTGGCTATTGTAGTAAAGTAGGTCATAGTGCAGAAAGATGTTATAGAAAACTTGGATTGTGCTACAAATGTGGGTCCAGTTCTCATTTGATTTCAGCGTGTAGTAGTATTTCGTTAAAATTCCAGGATAAAAGGAAAGTTTGTAAGTCTTGTAAAAAAGTTGGACATGTGACCAGTCAATGTTGGTTTGGTGAAAAATATAAAGTAGTTTGCCAATATTGTAAGAAAGCTGGACATATAACCAGACAGTGTTGGTTTAATGAAAAAGTTAAAAAAGAATTTTGCCAGTCCTGTAAAAAAGTAGGACATGCTGTTAGTCAATGTTGGTTTAAAAATAGAACTGAGAAGGGAGAAGTTTGCCAGTATTGTGACCGGGTTGGACATTCGGCAAAAGGTTGTTGGTTCATAAATCCTGAATTGAGACCTCAAAGGAATTTGAGGAATGAATCAAGGAATAAAGAAACCGACGTTTCAGAAAATACACCCAAAGTAAGTGGTGAGATTAATATGGCATTAAAAAATCAATATGAAGTACTTGGGGATGAAATGGATAATAAACCCCTCAACAAAGAGCATGAACAAGAATATGATGAAGTATTTGAAAATAAAAAGTATCAGAAAGCCCCCATCAAAGAGCAGGAACAGACTTTTATTAAGCCAGAAAATAATCCCAATGACAAATTTTATGAAATTAAAAGTTATGTAAGTGGTGAGTTAGCAGAAGAGAAAGAAAGTAGTAAATTAGAAGACGTAGAAAAAGAACACGAAGATCCAGATTTGGGTATTGATGAAATTATATCTAGGTTAAGAAGAAGTGTGGTGAATTCCGAAATCTCAGTGAATTCCAGTGTGGAGAGTGACTATAGACCGGATGTTTCACCGAAGGGTGGCCCTAATTGTATGGTGGCGTGTCTTATAGACCAAAGCGGTATACAGCCAAAGTTTCGTGAAGTTTATAAAAAGTTAACAGGTGACGCGCCAGGGACGGAGTCTGTTCTGATGAGACAGATTTTGGTTGATGAGTTGCTTAAATCTCCGACAAAGTATAAAATTACTTCAAAAGAAAGAGTCATTAAAAGTTTTCTTGACCAGAATATAGCGCCAACTTTTGATTTTTTGAATGCCTTTAGCGGATTGTTTGATTGCATTGTTTATGTTTTGATGGATGGAGCATTTATTGTGAAGTTTGACCATGGTAGTCACCAATTGGAAGAACCGCCAAGTTTTTATTTGCATTCTATGTCAGGCGGTCATGTACAGGTCATAAAGCCACAGAACCTTGAAAGGTGTGAATTTTTCTTGAAACAGAAACTCATATGTTCTTCCCAGTTAGGCAGGCTCACAGGGAATCAAATAAAAGAACTTGGCATCCCCATACATGAGTTTCCAGGATCCTCGGGTATTAAAAGTTAAAACAAGGTATGTTTATTCCGTGAAAAATTTGTTAATATGTAAATAAGATTTTTTGATCATAGTGTTTAATTATAGTGTTTTAGAAATTAGTAAAATTTATATTATATATTAAATATAAAAAATTTTAATCTTCAGGGGGGGGGGGAAGTTGTAGTAGATTGACATTGTTTGAAAATTATTTTGAATAACCAACTAGATTTGAAAGGATCGAAAGTCATTCATAAGAAAAAGGGAGTTGTTGGAAAGATCTGGAATATTAAGTTAGTTGTTGGTGAAATCTGAATATTAAGTTTGAGTTGCTGGTAGAATCTGAATATTAAGTTTGAATTGTTAAAAAGGAATCTGAATATTAAGTTAGTTTTTCGAGGAGGTTCTGGAGAGTTTTTAAGTTGAAAAAATAATCTTGATTTTGTTAAGAGTTTTGGAAGAGTAAAAAAAAAAGATTTGTTGATTTTTCAAGAAAATTTGACTTGGATAAAAGTTTGAATATTTTAGTTTTTGAAAAAGGACTTTGAGTTTAAGTTTTGTAGTCTTGAGGATTTTGAGAAATTTTAAAAAAGAATTTTGAAAAGTTTAAAGATGGAATTTGGAATTTTTGCTCGTTTAATAAGTGAAATTTGTTTTAGTAGTTAGTAGATGTGAGATTTATTTTTGAACCTTTTCGGAAAATTTAAAATGGTCATTCTGCAAAGTTAGTTTTTCCTCTATTAGATTGTAGTTTGGATTTTTCGAATCATGAGTTGTTTGTTTTGACCTTCGGCATTATCAGTTTTGAATTTAGAAAAGATTGGAAGCCTTAATATTTGTAGTTGAAATTTGATAAGTAATCTGGGATTTTTCATTTATTTAGCAGTGCTTTGGTTGCAGAAAATTTAAAAAGTTTAAAGTTTGTCTTCTTTGTTGTCATATATAATCGCAACATATATATATATATATATATATATATATATAATATATATATATATTATATATATATATACTATATATATATATATATATATTGTGCGTTTAGACTGTGTTGTGATAGGATGTGTTTTACCGAAGCTCCAATGGGTTGATTAGTGTTCATAAATGTTTTAGTTTATTTTCCCATTAAGGTGTTTGCTTCATTAGTGCTCTCCTGCTTTAATGTTTTAACTATTACGCGTTTTAATATTTGAAGAATTAGATCATTCATATAAAAGATAAGTCATTCGTTGTAATTTTTTGTTTTGAAACTTTTTAGTTTTAGATAGTCACAGTTTAGTTTTCAGAGTTGTGCAATACGTAGTTTAGATAGTACTAGGTTATATTTTTTTTCTTCGTTTTGTTTTAACTTTAGTATTTAGTGTTTCTATTTTATTTATTTATTTTAATCGGGTTTTAGCATAACACTTGCGTATTTGGTTATATATTATTTTAATTTATACACATATAGTTTTATGTTGAATAATTGTAATATTTTTGGTTAGTAAATTTGTTAGGGTGTTTGAGTGCGTGTGTTTTAAACTTACTAGATTTTTCAATTTTACATATTTATTATAAATATGGTTTTAGCGTTTTAATCATTTACGGTTTATCAGAGAGTGAATAATTTTAATTTGATTTCACCTTTGGTTTTTTGTCTGATTGCTTTTGTCTGCTGTTTTTGGTTGGTTGTGTGTGCGTGTGTGATGGCGGATATGCGCAGGCGCGGGCTTTCTATCTACTTTACCAACATAGGTGGCTTACACTCTAACTCTGCATCCGCGGAATATCACCTCTCTAACTCTAACCCTAACATTATGCTTTTGTCTGAGACACAAATGGTTAAGAATTCATACTCTAACTCGTTTAATGTTTTTTTTTTTTTTTTTTTTTTTTTTTTTTTTAATAAAAAATTCACTCCTCACGGGCAAAGCCCTATTCAAGGAGGGGAACTTCTCTAGGTAATTTCTACCTAGGATCCGAACTAGGATTCGAACCCGCGACCTTGCCATGCGACTCCGTCGCTCTACCGTTTGAGCCACGGTAACTTATTTCATAAGTATGTGCCTATGTAAACATAAACAATCCTGTAACACATCTTGAGAATCTTGAATCTCCTAACTTCGATGTTCTGTGGCTTAAAATCTTTCTTCCTTCTACTATAATAATCTTGTGCTTCTGCTACTGTTCTCCTAACAGAACAGATTTTCACGCCTATTTTGAATATCTTACTACTTCTCACGATACTGTTATATCTTCTTATCCAAATACGGTGAGGTCCCTATTCAGGGGATTTCAATGTACACAACACTGAATGGTTGGGGTCCTCTCATACTGATATAGGTGGGGAGGAGGCCGAATCATTCAGCATTCTCAACGATCTGAATCAACTAATTAAAGAACCCACACACATTCCGGATCGTCCCAACCAATTCTTGAACACACTTGACCTATGTTTCACCACTAGTCCTTCTCTCTATAAATACACCACCTTCTCTCCTATTGGTAAATCTGACCAAACCTTTTATCTCTTAATTTTATACTTTCCTCCAACAGCTCCATCCCTGCATTATGCGGTTTTTCTGGCACTTGATCGGAAAGTTGGGGGCCTTGCGATGCTTCTACGCTAACTATAATTGGAGTGACTGCTTTGTCTCTGGTGACGCTTCGACTTCTGCTGATAAGTAGAAGCTGTAATCGTTGAGGATGAGCAGGTGATAGATGAGGACTAAATCTTTCTCTCCTCATAATCCATGGTTCGATTATGCTTGCTTTCTGGCCATTCAGGCTAGAGACAGTGCGTATCGGGAGTGGAAAAATTCTCGTTCTTTTATCACTCTTGCTAATTTTCATTCAGCTAGAAATCGTTGCAGGGATACTGTTCGACGAGCAAAGCGGGCATTCATCAAACGAAAGTGCGCTAACCTCCTTGGTTCTCCTACTGACAAATCTTTCTGATCTCTTGCCGAAAACATCTCTAACAACTTCTGTAAATCTGCCTTTCCTCCTCTTATTCGATCTGATGGTTCTGTTGCTAATTCTCCAACTCATGGGCAAGATCCAATTTTGTGCCTGGGACGGGCCCTAGTTTTCACCCCACCTAAAAATGGACATAAAATTCGGAATTTTCAGCCGATTTTGACTATATAAACACCAAAATGTAGCTTTTTTTTGCCCTCTAAAACGTTGATTTCCGGTGTTTTTCTGTGACTGTAGTGATTCTTTCAGAATTTTCAATTTTTCAAAATTTATGAAAATTCATGTTTTTGACATTCTTGGAATCAACTTCCAGAATTTTTTCCAAAATGACTTCAAATTGAAATATGCATAGATAGGTCCATTATCTAAAAAAGTACGGAAGTACTTTTTCGATTTTTTTAGTTTTGTGCTCAGCGTTGTCCAATTTCCACCCACATTTTTTTAATTTTGAAATGAAAAACTGCGATAATTTTTTTCTGTTCAAGGTGAAGTGATGAAATTTTCAGGCATATGTAGTCGGAAGAGATGCTCATCCTTTTTTCTTAGATAATTTCATATCTCGTTGTTAATTTTTGTGTTTACTCAAAAGAAATTTTTTTAAAAATTTTTGAAAAAATTTTTTTTTTGAACATTTGTTCCAAGAACAATTCAAAAACTAATGCATATACAAAGAAATGATCTAAGTAAAAAATGTGCATCTCCCACTAGCTATCTCGCCACTGAGGAATTTCATCCTCCCACCTTCTCGACACAGAACAAAAAAAAAAAAAATTTTTTTAACCAACTTCTTAATTCACATTAATTCATGGTTATAAACAATAAATTAAAATTTCTTTTTATAAAAAGAAACTTTAATCATTAGGCTACAATTATGTTGATATATATATATATATATATATATATATATATATATATATATATATATATATATATATATATATATATATATATATATATATAATATATATATATATATATCAACATAATTGTAGCCTAATGATTAAAGTTTCTTTTTATAAAAAGAAATTTTATTTATTGTTTATAACCATGAATTAATGTGAATTAAGAAGTTTGGTAATTTTTTTTGTTCTGGTGAAGTGGATGAAATTCTCAGGGCTTATGTAGTCGGGGGAGATGCACATTTTTTACTTAGATCATTTCTTTGTATATGCATTAGTTTTTGAATTGTTCTTGGAACAAATGTTCAAAAAAAAAATTTTTTCAAAAATTTTTAAAAAAATTTCTTTTGAGTAAACACAAAAATTATCTAAGTAAAAAAGATGCATCTTGTCCGACTACATATGCCCTGAAAATTTCATCCACTTCACTTGAACAGAAAAAAAAGTATCGCAGTTTTTCATTTCAAAATTAAAAAAAAAAGGGGTTTGGAAATTGGACAACGCTGAGCACAAAACTAAAAAAATCGAAAAAGTACTTCCGTACTTTTTTAGAAATGGACCTATCTATGCATATTTTCAATTTGAAGTCATTTTGGAAAAAATTCTGGAAGTTATTCAAATTGTCAAAAAACATGAATTTGGGGAAAGATTTTGAAAAATTGAAAATTCTGAAAGAATCACT
Organism: Trachelipus rathkii; assembly: GCA_015478945.1. Lineage (NCBI taxonomy): Eukaryota > Metazoa > Arthropoda > Malacostraca > Isopoda > Trachelipodidae > Trachelipus > Trachelipus rathkii. The sequence continues at coordinate 11,388 of JABUQX010066836.1, read as the reverse complement.
ACAGTCACAGAAAAACACCGGAAATCAACGTTTTAGAGGGCAAAAAAAAGCTACATTTTGGTGTTTATATAGTCAAAATCGGCTGAAAATTCCGAATTTTATGTCCATTTTTAGGTGGGGTGAAAACTAGGGCCCGTCCCAGGCACAAAAATTGGGGGATCTGCCCTGTGAGTTGAGAGCAATTAGCAACAGGAACCATCAGATCGATAAGAGGAGGAAAGGCAGATTTACAGAAGTTGTTAGAGATAGAGATGTTTTCGGCAAGAGATCAGAAAGATTTGTCAGTAGGAGAACCAAGGAGGTTAGCGCACTTTCGTTTGATGAATGCCCGCTTTGCTCGTCGAACAGTATCCCTGCAACGATTTCTAGCTGAATGAAAATTAGCAAGAGTGATAAAAGAACGAAATTTTCCACTCCGATACGCAATCTCCTCTAGCCTGAATGGCCAGAAAGCAAGCATAATCGAACCATGGATTATAGGAGAGAAAATTTAGTCTAAGAAGGGATGAACCTGCTTCATCCCATCAAACGATTTACAGCTCCTACCTTATAGGCAGAAGTCGAAGCGTCACCAGAGACAAAGGAAGCGTCACTCCAATTATAGTTAGCGTAGAGCAATCGCAAGGCCCCCCAATCTTTCCGATTCAAAGTGCCAGAAAAAAACATGCGTAAGTGCAGGATGAGCTGTGGAGAGAAAGTAGTAAAATTAAGAGATAAAAGGTTGTGGTGAGATTACCAATAGGAGCGAAGGTGGTGTATTTATAGAGAGAAGGACTAGTGGTTGAAACATAGGTCAAGTGTGTTCAAGAATGGTTGGACGATCCGGAATGTGTGTGGCTGTTCTTTAATTAGTTGATTCAGATAGCGTTGAAGAATGCTGAATGATTCGGCCTCCTCCCCACCTATATCAGTATGAGAGGACCCCAACCATTTCCAGTGTTGTGTACATTGAAATCCCCTGAATAGAGACCTCAGTATTTGAAAGAAGATATAACAGTATCGTGAGAGGTAGTTGCAAGATATTCAAAATAAGGCGTGGAAAATCTGTTCTGTTAGAGGAACAGTAGCGAGAAGCACAAGATTATTATATTTAGAAGAAGAAAGATTTTAAGCCACAGAACATCGAAGTTAGGAGCTTCAAGATTCTCAAGATAAGTAAAATGAAAGATGAAATAAAAAAGATTCAAATTAATTTGAAAAAAAAAATTATTTATTTCGCGTAATGAAAATCTGCTGTGAGAAATCAGTTTCAACCAATCTAATTTCAGCGGAAGAGTTGAAAATTGCTGATCTATATATGCTTAGAATTTTAAATTGTAGCTTATAAATAAAAACATAAACGGAGTTAGAAAATGTTAACGACTGACCTAAGTGTAAATTTATTGTTGGGCTTACGACTTGTGTGAGGAGTCGCCATGTTGTTGCTGGGATTCTCCGCTTGGCTTTGCTCAGTTGATAGAAAGCCCGCGCCTGCGCATATCCGCCATCACACACGCACACACAACCAAACAAAAACAGCAGACAAAAGCAATCAGACAAAAAACCAAAGGTGAAATCAAATTAAAATTATTCACTCGCTGATAAACCGTAAATGATTAAAACGCTAAAACCATATTTACAATAAATATGTAAAATTGAAAAATCTAGTAAGTTTAAAACACACGCACTCAAACACCCTAACAAATTTACGAACAAAAAATATTACAATTATTCAACATAAAACTATATGTGTATAAATTAAAATAATATATAACCAAATACGCAAGTGTTATGCTAAAACCCGATTAAAATAAATAAATAAAATAGAAACACTAAATACTAAAGTTAAAACAAAACGAAGAAAAAAAATATAACCTAGTACTATCTAAACTACGTATTGCACAACTCTGAAAACTAAACTGTGACTATCTAAAACTAAAAAGTTTCAAAACAAAAAATTACAACGAATGACTTATCTTTTATATGGATGATCTAATTCTTCAAATATTAAAACCGTAATAGTTAAAAACAATTAAAGCAGGAGAGCACTTAATGAACAAAAACACACTTATGGGAAAAAATAACCTTAAAAACATATGAACACTAAACAACCCATTGGAGCTTCGATAAAACACATCCTATCACAACACACTCTAAACGCACAATATATATATATATATATATATATATATATATATATATATATATAATATATATATATATATATATATATATATATTATGTTGCCGATTATATATGACAACAAAGAAGACAAACTTTAAACTTTTTAAATTTTCTGCAACCAAAGCACTGCTAAATAAATGAAAAATCCCAGATTACTAGTTCTGAAATCAGCTACAAATATTAAGGCTTCCAATCTTTTCTAAATTCAAAACTCCTATCCGTTTAGGTCAACAATCATATCACTCTCGAAAAACATGAAACTACAATCTAATAGAGGAAAAACTAACTTTGCAGAATGACCATTTTAAATTTTTCCGAAAAGGTTCAAAAATAAATTCTCACATCTACTAACTACTAAAACAAATTTCACTTATTAAACGAGCAAAAATTCCAAATTCCATCTTTAAACTTTTCAAAATTCTTTTTTAAAATTTCTCAAAATCCTCAAGACTACAAAACTTAAACTCACAAGTCCTTTTTCAAAAACTAAAATATTCAAACTTTATCCAAGTCAAATCTTTCTTGAAAAATCAACAAATCTTTTTTTTACTCTTCCAAAACTCTTAACAAAATCAAGATTTATTTTTTCAACTTAGAGAACAATCCAGAACCTCCTAAAAACTAACTTCATATCCAGATTCTACTAACAACTATGAATTAACTATCAATAATAATCACCCTCAACTCAAACTTAATATTCAGATTTCACCAACAACTAACTTAATATTCCAGATCTTTCCAACAACTCCATTTTTCTTATGAATGACTTTCGATCCTTTCAAATCTAGTTGGTTATTCAAAAGTCTAATTGTCAAACAATGTTAATCTACCACAACTTCCCTCCCTTCAAGAACAAAATTTTTTATATTTAAAATATAATATATATTTTATTATTTTATTACCAAAACACTATGATCAAAATTTCATATTTACATATTAACAAATTTAACACAGACTAAACATACCTTTCCTTATCTTTTAATACCTGAGGGTCCTGGAAACTCATGTGGGTGGATGCCTAGTTCTTTTATTCGATTCCCCGTGAGCCTGTCTAACTGGGAAGCACATATGAGTTTCTGTTTCAAGAAAAATTCACACCTTTCAAGGTTCTTCGGCCGTATGAGCTTTACGTGACCACCCGACATCGAATGCAAGTAAATACTTGGGGGTTCTTCCAACTTGTGGCTACTATGATCAAACTTCACAATAAAAGTTTTATCAATCAAAACATAAACACTACAATCAAACAACTTGCTAAAGGCATTCAAAAAATCAAAAGTTGGTGCTATATCCTGGTTAAGAAAACTTTTAATGACCCTGTCTTTTGAAGAAATTTTATACTCTGTCGGAGATTTAAGCAATTCATCAACCAAAAACTTTCTCAGCGGAACAGACTCTTCTCCCTGAATATCACCTCTCAAAATTTTCCAAACTTCATGAAGCTTTGGCGTGAAACTAATTTTCGTTAGAAGACACTTCACCATACAATCGGGACCCCCCCATGGGGAAATTAATTTAATATAGTCACTTTTCCAACTGTCGTCTACTATGATTTCAGAATTCACCACACTTCTTCTTAACCTAGATATACTTTCATCAAAACCCAAATCTAGATCTTCGTGTTCTTTTTCTTCTACGTCTTTTAACTGTAATTTACTACTTTCTTTCTCTTCTGCTAAGTCACCACTTAAATAACTTTTAATTTCATAAAATTGTCATTGGGTATTTCGGCTTAAATAAAGTCTGTTCCTGCTCTTTTATGGGGGCTTTCTGGATATTTTTTAGTTTTCAAATACTTCATTATTCTCTGTCATGCTCTTTGTTTGAGGGTTATTATCCATTTTCATCCCCATACTTCATTTTTTTTAGTGCCATATTAATCTCGAGCACTTACTTTGGGTTGTATTTTCTGAAAAACGTTTTCTTTATTCCTTGATTCATCTCAAATTCCTTCTTTTGCTCGTTCCACAACTAATCCCTTTCTCTTTCTACTGGCAAACTTCTCTTTTCTCAGTTCTATCATTAAACCAACATTGACTAACAGCATGTCCTACTTTTTTACAGGATGGCAAAAGTCTTTTTTTAACTTTTTCCATCTAAACCAACACTGTCTGGTTTTTATATGTCAGCTTTCTAAATGTCATGGCAAACTACTTTATTTGACTGGCACCGAATGTCCAACTTTTTTTACAAGGACTTACAAACTTTCCTTGTGATCCTGGAATTTTAACGAAATACTACTACACGCTGAAATCAAATGAGAACTGGACCCACATTTGTAGCACAATCCAAGTTTTCTATAACATCTTTCTGCACTATGACCTACTTTACTACAATAGCCACATTTTATCTCACTTTTCTCCGTTGTCTTAACTACCCCATTTTTTGGTAAACCTACTGTAGAGTTCAAAAAAAGAAGGGTTAACAAAAGAAAAAGCATAAGGGTGTGGTGCATTAGGTGTGTTCCAAAGCATAGGGGGGACCTGAGGGATTGTTACCTTTGGGATGGTACATGCTTACAAGGAAATATATTCATGTTGTTTATATATACTTTCTGTTGTCATTGCAACACAAACCGGCATTAGGTCCATCATATTTTTTCCAATACTTTAACTCCAGTGAAAAGCCCACCATGTGGAAGTCTGTGAACGTCTACCTAGCTACTTTTTCTGCCTTTAGCTTTCAATGCTAAAAATCAAACTTAGTGTATTGTAAGGAATTTTCCTACAACACGATTTTCTTTTCTTCCCCTCCTCCGTTAAGGCATCAATATATGTTGTAAATTATCAGGCATCTCTTCTTCACCAGGGTCACTTCTTTTGGCCATCCACCATGAGCTTCCAGTTTCTCTATATATATCTATTATATAAAAAAAGAAAGAGGAAAACTTTATTTAGGTTTCATGAACTTCAAAATCACACGTATCCCTATATAGTATATATATAACTTTTTTTTCTCCTACAGGGCAAAAAACAATTTTTAATTATATTTATATTTGAAACTAATGTCTAGACATGCTTTCACAAATTTAATTCAAGCAATTATTTTTAATTTTACTACTCGTATTTAACCTTAAATCACGCTCAATTTTAATCAAAACAACAAATCACTACCACAGAACAAGGATCTCGGTGGGACCTCCAACTTTTTTGTTGCCGATTATATATGACAACAAAGAAGACAAACTTTAAACTTTTATTTACGATTTATTTAACTTCTAAGAAATAGAACTCTAGATGAATATATATTAGTTAGATAGTATATATTTTATCAATTCTTTGGTGCTCAACTAAAGAGTTCGTACGCTTTGTATACACATTCTCGTGTTATCAGTAATTGCACTCGATCCAGTGTTGGTGTATATTTGTATGTTTGAAAATCATCTGTTATTAATTGTGATATTATATTATATAATTGTGAGCGCTCATCAGAATAAATTAGGTACTATATAATATAGATATAATATAATACTCTAAAATGTCATAGATATACTACATAATAATAAATAATAATAAATATAATACTATAAATAAATAATATATAGATAGTAAATAATAAATAAATAATATATAATGATCATATGTGCATATATAATCAGCACATTTCAAAGTTATTATCCTGAAAGCTATATTTTGTATGTTTCTAGAGTAAAAATATATATTACTAATTGACGAGCGAATAACTTAACTTTTACGTTATATCTAATGATCTGGTTTATACATCAGATTTAGTAGGTTTAAACTTAAGTCTTTATCAAGAATAATGGACTTAATTTCGATCTAATTCACTTTTATATGAAAAAACTAATTCCTGATTAAACTCTGCATGAGGCATAATGTATAGACGGATATCTCTCTCTCAGAATGCCTCCAGTAGTTAGATCTAGTGACTTAATACCTAAAAACAAATAAATATTCTATTTTAACTTATAAGCAATAATATATATTATAATACCTTATAATGACAGATTGTGAATTCACAATTAAAGGCTTAACAGACATAAGAGTGATATAATAATTTATTAGTTTTTATTTTTAATATTTTGTTAATTTAATTTATTTATATATTAATTTATTCCTGTAAATATTATATATTAAATACTGTACTAATATTTTTATCAACTTAAAATATTTATATATAAAGTTATCCAGCCATCATATATTTTGATATATCGGAGATTTTGATCTTATGACCATGACACTTGACTTAAGAACTCGCTAGAATGAAGCCCTTATATATATATTATCATAAAGTATGAATTAATAGGTAAGAAGCTATTAGTTATCCTTACCTCTCTGTAATATAGTGATAAAGTCTCTAGTAATAACGGATGTTTTGGTCAAAGTGTAAAAAGTTATATGAGTCTGTATGGATAATGGTGATAGCTGATTTTATATTCCTCTAAGTGTGTATATTGTTTATAGTGCTATTGCTTTGTGCTATATGTGTAGATAACTTATAATTACCTAAGAGTTAATTGTATATCAGTATGTATGTTATTTGATATATTTCAACTGAAATGCTCTATATATTATATATATATATATGTATATATATGATAAGTGAGTGAGATCCCATTCTAGTACCTGGGGTACTGGAAGCTCTCATTATTGAAGATTATCTATTAGTGTAGGATGAGACGCAATCTGAAGTTCCAAGTTGTAATAAGCAAAGAGAGTAAACGACTAATTTCCTGTTTTCAATAATTATATTAAACTAATCTACCAATTTCTTATGTTTATAAGGGCTCTGTGGTGAAACTATGAGATACTGACTGAGAGGTTATAAATTTATTCGTGGAAACGATTGTATTTTATTTGTTTATGAGGTAATCATATTAGAAAGTCCCGATCGATTTGATATAAGCTCTGTTTAGATGGGAGCGTTATTAATTGTGATGTTGATAAAAAGGATTTTTTTGCTTGTTTCAGGGCGCGCTGTATAATGGAATGAGGGTAAGAAGTTTGTTTAAAAATAGAGAAAAGTAATTAATATTCATAAGAGGGATAGCATATTCTTTATTCTTAGAGCTCTGAGAAATAAGGAAGAAAGTGTTCCTATTTTTGTGTTGGTGAAGTAGGTACCTAGGCCAGGGCCAATACATGACCTTTGTATTGTGAGAAATAAATAGGTGACAATCACACATTGTATAAGTATAACATTTTGTGGTCTCGTACAGTCACTCTTTTGTGCAGCTGATGAACGAGAATTGGAAGGTAGGATTAGATGTTTATTTATTGAGTTCATGGTTATAAGAACATCAGAGTTGATAATGAATTGGATAAGTAGGTATTACAGTATTATTTTATGAAATTTGGTTCGAAAAGTTGATATTTACTTTTGATGCTTATTTTTAAGTCTTATTTAAATTCCTGACCTAACACTCTGCTTCTGAGCGCATTTGACCTTCTGATGCAAAAAAATTTCATCCACATACATGTACCAAGTAACAATTATTGTGGGAGTATAAGTGGTAGGGAACTATATCGATAAATTTCGAAGATAATTTAGTGCCTATCAAAATAATTTTACTCATCGAACCAGGAGATATCGGCAGAGAATCTTGGCATTTTTTGCCGACCATCGCAATTTTTATTGATACTCTATAAGATACGCGGAAATTTTTGTTTTTCGAGATAGTATGTGTTATTGATGTCTCTCGCAAACCAGTATGATAGTTCTGGTGAAAGTAGGAGTTTCATGAGTGTATTTGAGAAGTGGTCCACGGTTTGTTCAAAAACTGGAGAAAGTTAGAGGTAATATGAATTGTTTTCATCAAATAACTACAAGTGAGATAAAGGTGTTATTTTAGGTTTGAAGAAGGAAATACGTCACGCGTGAAGAGGGTATATCTTGGTGTTGAAAGCACGCCTTTCTCTTTAACTAATGTCTTTTAGGTGAATATAAGATAAGAGCTTACAATACATAAAGTACAGTACATTATTAAAATTCGGTAGTATGCTCTCGAGTGTGGTTTTGTGAATGGTGCTTTTTGTGGTTTTGATTGATGAAATCTCTAGAGGAAACTCGATTAATGTGTATCTAAGATGTGTAACCTAAGTCCAGTTAGTCCACTTGATGATAGTATTTAGCTAAGCCATGGGTAATTCTGCTAAGGGGACTATTAATATCTATATCATTTTATATGTGCACATATTTGTCAGATGGTGAAAGATTTGTCTCTGGTGATATATATCTTTTATGTGTTTGATCTTAGGGATGTGCCACTCATAGAATGTGGAAAGTCAAAGGGGAATGAGCTTATAATATCAAATTTTCACAATGAACATGTTACCGAAATAGTATTGCTATATATTTTGTTTATGGATATCTCATATTTAACTCTTGAAAAGTCTTTTTATGGATTTTTGAGTATGTGTGAACTGATAGTGAGTATGATTTTAATATCAATGATGTAGTTATACTTACACAGTACTATATCAAGTAGAGTAGTCATTTGCATCATTACAGTCATAAGTAACTCTATCTATTATTACTAATATGTGTATCTGTGTATATTAAGTTACAATCTGAGTTGTGGTAATGGCTTATTGCGAGAGTGCTCACAAATCTCGTTGGTGGAGAGTGTGGGTGAATTTTCGTGTTCTAAGTCTTGGAGTTAGAGATTTCGTTGTCATAATAATTAATTTTCCTTTGCGCTTGAATCTGGCTTGATCTATGAGCTCAAGAAGATATAGCATTTATATAGGAAATTTATGGTATTATTATTTATTACAGACAGATAATTTGAATAGCTCAGAGCAATACATAATTCAATATTCTGTGAGTAACACAGCTAAATTTTATGAGGATGCTGGGCGTGAGAAGTATTGGAATCGCAGATGTTCGCGTAGCCCAAACATTGTATCAAGAAGAGAGATATAAATAGTCTTTTTTGATCACTACTTCTATACGATCCTACCTCTAGATATCCTTGGTGATTTATTCATTTTCATGATCGCTACTTCAAGATTAGAAGTTCTTCCATGCCTCGAAACACATTTATATAAATACTAGTTCCACCTACTAATTCTCTCTATGAGCGTGCTCAATTGTTCATCTCTCATCTTGTTCTTTTCATTAGTTTGTATGAGTAAATTATTCTATGTTGCGTGTTGATGGCTAAATTGAGTAACTGTTGGTTGAAGTATGTAACACTCCCTGCATAGTTAGTTTAGGAGTAGTTCTGGTGTGGTATCGCGATGGCTACATCGAAAAATTATATAAAAAAAAGATATAATATAAAACATATAATACAACGAAGAGAGATATAATTACTTTTCAATTTCTAATATTTGTATAAATTTTAGGCTAAAAAGGAAATTTTCCCTATGTACGATATATACAGGGAAAGTTATTGAATCACTTTTGTTAAAATTGTTAGGGTAACTACAGTCTAGGCTATAACGAAGTAATATTTTAAGGGCGTGTTTTTTGTGTATGAAGAGCTTTTATGAATCTCTTAATCTCTTATGATTTAAATGAAAAGACATTCTAGATATGTTCTCTCTGTATTGAGAGTTTTTCACTAGAAGTTCGTAGTCTCAGGATCTCTCTCAAATATAGATAGTCAGGCAATAATGTACTATGGTATGATCGTATTTTCGAGCAGGTATGAATCGCGCTTAATAGTGTGGAACAGGTAGATGATCAATAAGAATGGCCAAGTGAGTTTTAGGATAATGTATAGAATCTTTCTGATTAAGGAATAAATTTAGACGAGAAAGTCCATATTTAATAAATTTGCTTAAGCACAAATTTTTCGTTTCTTTTCTGAATATCTCATACAGAATTAATGCGTGGGTTGTTGTGAGGCAATAGCTTCGTCTAAACTCAATTAATATAATTTACATTTAATTAAATATATATATACATAGTCAAATATATTAAATTATATTTTAGTTTACAAGCATATTAGCGAGTAAAAGTCTATATTGACTCCGTAAAGTACATTCAAATATACGATATAAGAGTTACAAAAGAAAATACACATTCTCTTGAGAGTTGCAAGCGAATAAGCATTTTACTCTTTTTATGAGAGATATTGTATGTGTGTTGAGCTAAGATTCTGGATCTGGTGGTGTCATGCAGGAGTGAGGTCTTGCACTAAAGAATTTTGTGCTGTCTTCACGAATAACTTGACAACAATTAACTAAAAGTTTCTGAACTTTCAAAATTATATATATTTGGATATTAATATGTGGGTAATACTAATGCTCTTTTATTAAGAGTAGTATATTTTCATAAATATATCTAATATTTGATATCTAAAGATTAATCTAATATCATAATTAGATATAATAATTTATAAATTGTTATGGTAACTATGCTATATATTGATATATTATATATATATATATATATATATATATATATAATTTATATTATATATAATATATATATATATTATATATATTATAATATATAAAATATATTATATAATATATATATTATATATATATTATTATATATATAATATAAATATATATGTGACCATAAACTTTATAAGTATTTAATTAATTGACATTGATGTATAGATTGATATTTAGTATATAAGGTATCATTAGTTAAATATATACATTATTTTTGACTTATGCCTAATAAATTGGGTATGGATTTTATAGTATGATCAATTAATTTAGACTCAAGCTACTCATATAGTAGGCTTTTAGACTAATTAATTGATCAATTAAAGTAAATATTGATTGAGCATAAGAAGCACAAGGCGCTTATATATATTATATAATACTGTCGAGACTGTCCCAGTCAACCCCACTAACCAAACATGCTCATGCAAATCCATCTCAATAAGTGACCCTAGGGCTTGTGATCTCAAAATACTATGTAAAATAGAATCTGCACCTAAAAATAACGGTATGCAGTTAAATTAGAAACAAAGGGATATCATATCAATATATTATTATATTAGATTACCTGAAGAAATTCCTGGTTGCTTTTCATGACCTGTAAAATTAATAAATATGATAATACTCAAAACTTAAATGATTTAATATATATATATTATGTAACCCAATACCATCCATCATGCATTATAACTAAGTATTAAAGGTATTCAATATACGCAATGTGCAGTATATATAGATATATATATACCTTTAACTCACCTTAATAACTATACTATAACTAAAAATACCCTACTCTATAATGTTAGGCTTCTGTCATATAAGTATTTCGGATCATACACTGACCATGTATTACCACCCT
>JABUQX010066835.1:0-12500 GCA_015478945.1 Trachelipus rathkii | reverse complement strand
AGAGCCTGGAGGGCGCTGGGCGAATCTGAATAAATGGCATAAGGGTGGTCTTGGTTAAGGAATAAAATTCGAAAGAGGGCAATCATTATTGCCATTAATTCTGGCTTAAAAATTGAAGCATGCTGGGGGAGGGTATGGGAAAGGTTGCCGTCAGGAAAGACAGCAGACGTACCCACACTGTGTAAACCTGTTTTGGAGCCATCAATAAATATTGGAGTAAATACACCGTGAACTGCGGAATGAGACAAGAATGATGCCTTTAACAAGGCAGCGGGGTGGCTTGATTTAGAAAGAGAGGTCAGGACCAGACAGATAGTTTGAGCAGGGAATAACCAAGGTGTGTACCATTCATCATATGAGAACGACAGCACATTTTGCAAAGGGATGTTGAGGAAGTTAAGGATGTTATAAATTGTGTTTGCAAATGGCCAGTAAGCAGGATTCTGAGGTATCTCTAGCAGAATTGGTGTCAGAGCAAATGGTATTGGGGTTTGAAAGCGAAGATAATTTGTGCACATGATGCGTTTCCTTCGAAGAGAGTGGTATCACGTCGTATTCAATTTCGAGGCTCACCCGGGGGGACGATCGGAAGGCTCCATTGGAAATACGGATCGCCTCGGTTTGGATAGGATCTAACAAGTGTATTTGGGTTGTGGAGGCCTGATTATATACTACGCAGCCATAGTCCAACTTCGATCGGATTATGGATATGTGGAGGCGCAAGAGGGGCTTGAGATAAGTACCCCAGGATTTTGAGGCGAGATGACATAATAGGTCAAACACGCAATGACAAGTCGTTTCCAGCAGTTTAATGTGCTTTGCGTAAGTTAGGTGGTCATCTAGATTGACTCATAGAAATTTAACTTGTGAAGTTACAGGAATGGGTGAACCATATAAGGTTAGGTTCGTGGGAGGAAGGTGGCAGGTTTTTTAACTACCTTTTTTTCCTAAATACAGGGTTCGGCAGTCAATCCCGCATTTTTGAAAGGGGTGTGAAAAAGAAAGTATTGCACTTTACGTAAATTTAATGACATCAACTCATTCTACGTTAAATAGCATTTAAAACACGTTCACTTCCGTTCACTTTTTAAAAATAACATCACATAAATGCTGTCCATCGCGGTTGATGCATTCCTGCAAGCGCCTCCTGAAATTCTCCATCACGTCACGCAACAATTGTTGAGGAATACTCTCAATTTCTTGGCGGATATTTGTTTTGAGTTGTTGAAGTGTAGCAGGTCGGTGTTCGTACACTTTATTCTTGAGGTAGCCCCACAAGAAATAATCGCAAGCTGTAAGGTCCGGTGAGCGAGGAGGCCAAGGAATGTGTCCATTCCGGGATATCACCCGGTTCGGAAACACGTTGTTGAGAATATCCATGCTTCTCCGAGCGGAGTGGCTTGTGGCCCCATCTTGTTGGAATAACGTTTCATCGTTGACCTCATAATGTTGAAGCTGAGGAATGAAAAACGTGTGCAACATTTCTGAATACCACATAGAATTAACAGTTACTGTTCGTACCCGCTCATCTTAAAAAAAGGACCTATTAATTCCTTTCTGAGAGAGATTGCGCCACCAAACCGTGAACTTAGACGAATGAAGAGGTTTTTGATGGAGTTGTTGAGAGTGTTGTTGGAACTCCGTACCGGAAATTCTGCGTGTTTAACATAACCGGACAGAGGTGATGAAATGCGCCTCATTCAGCAACCAAAGTTGTGAACATATCTGCATATCCTCGCCATTTCCCAGGAACCCTATCTCAAACAAAAAAAACGCCACACCCAAAAAACTCAGGGCAACACCATCCTTTCATTGATGGCCATGAGCACTTGCATTTATAGGAGTGACAATGAGTCAATCCCTTAAAATCCGTCTGACTGTTCTGTCTGAAATTCCGAGTGAAGCGCTTTGTCGCCGTGCCCATCTCTGGCCTCTTCCACAGCAGCTCTCACACCCTCGATATTCGCAGGGAGTTTACGCACTCTTCTCGCCACTACCACCTCTCTGGTATAGTTTCTCCAATGTTCTCGAAGTTTTCAACCCACAACTTTAATCGAATTAATTGAAGCGAACTGTGCGAGTTCGAATGAATACCGAATGCTACGAAAGTTAACGCTGAGCGGGCATCTATCCGAGCCGATTTGGTAAAAACCACATTTTCACTGCAAACGCACGTTGTTTTGTCCACCTCAATTCATTGATAACTGAAACGCTCTAGCACAGAACACAACTGATGATCTTGCCAAACTGGTTCCGCCCACTTTCCTCGCATTTGTGACATTCTTTCAAAATGCGGGATTGACCTGCCGAACCCCCCCCCCCATGTAGTACTGCTGAGGATTTTGGTGGGCTGCTGAGAAATGAAAGCACTTGGGACTTACCCCGTTGTTAAAATATTCTCAATAGCTAATTGGAAGTTACCGTTCAAGAAATGGCAGCCTGGCACCGGCAATGCCTATAGCGTCAAGTCTCAACATAGAGAGAAAAATTGACCGTCGCTGGGATAGAAGTAAAGATGTCTCCTGAAATCCCGAAAGCAAAATATAATATATGTAGAACACGACCTGCGGAACACTTCATCCAGAGTAAAGTGGACGTGATACGGAACAGAGTAGCACCGAACCTGGATTGATCTATTTGACAGGAGGCATTTAATAAAGAGAGGGAGCTCTCCTCGGAAACCGAGGAGTGACGTTTTTAAGGAGAACCCCACTTCTCCATGTTGTGTTTATAGGACTTTTTTTAAGTTTTAAAAAAGACACATAGAACGCATCCTTACCAGTGAGAAAACTTTTCAGGATTGATCATGGCCCAGTTTTTAACAAGGGAATTTGCCCGGTCAAAACGATTTTTGCGGAAACCAAACTGGAAGTTTGAAAAACCCTGGCGACTCTCCAGAACAGGAGAAAGGGGCCTGAAACCATTTTCTCCATTAATTTGCAAGTATGGCAGGTCAGCGAAATTGTAATAATAATAATAATATAAAATAATAATAATAATAATAAAATAATAATAATATATAAATAATAATAATAATAATACATAATAATTGATAATGATAAATATAATGATATGATAAGTGATAATGATAATAATAATAAGTAATAATAATAAAATAATTAAATAATAATTTAAATATATAATAATAATAAAATTAAATAATAATAATCATAATAATAAATCATAATCATAATAATAATAATAATAATAAATAAATATATAATAATAAATAATAATAATAATAATAATAATAATAATAATAATAATAATAATAATGCAATAATAATAATAATAAATAATAATAATAATTTAATAATAATAATAATAATAATAACAAAAAATAAGAAGAAGAAGCAAAGTCAAAGAAGAGAAGAAAAGAAGAAGGAAGAAAGAAGAAGAAGCAAGCAAGAAGAATATAAAATAAGAACAGAAGAAGATTAAAGAAACGTATGGCGTATGATTTTTTTTAATCAAGTTAAAGAATATAGGCTTTACCTTTCCTATATAAGCCATGTTTACTGCCAAACGTACGATGATTTAAAAACAAAACGATTCTATAAATATAAATATTTACATCTTTAAATTAATTATTCTTTCTATCTTTCTTTTCTTTTTCTTTTCTTTTAGAATATTAGAAGAATACTCGTTTCATTCCCACTTAAATTCATTGTTAGTATCAAATACTAACGTAGATATATAATTAAAAAATATTTTCTGTAATAAAAAAAAATAGCCCCAAAACTAACGTGAGGTTATAAACATAATAGGACCTAAGTATATATTAAATAATTATAAATATATATATATAATTATATATATATAATATATATATATATAATATAATACTATATAATATATTTATATTATATCATATATATATATATATAATATAATTAATATATTATATTATATATATTTATAAAATATAAATATTAAACAAGACTTTATAATGAAATGTAATTAAAAGTAAATAAAAATGTTTTTTTTTTCATATATTAGTGATGATGATACAACATTAAAATGTATATATAAGATGACAGCAAAAGATACGAAATATGAAACTATTAAAAATTAATGATTAAATTGTCAAAACACGTTGATTTTGCAATGAGAAAGAAACGACTTTTAGCACTACCGAGTGAAAGAAGTTTATATAAGGTAAGGTAAAAAATAATGTTTTGAGGGTTAAAATACGTTCCGTATTGGGTTTATGTTTTCATATATAGATTTAATTGTGTATACACAACAAAAACATATTCTTATAACAAAAACTATAGAGAGCCAGTAAAACGCAAAAACCTAAGCCTTATATTGATCTACGATTTAGTTAAAGCGCAACCTAACCTATATTGATCGATGTTGCAGTAAATTTCAGCTTAACCTATTTGAATCCACTTTGCAGCAAAACTCTTTCTCATATTTTTAAGCGGATAAAGACGAATTTATAAACTGCTCACATTCAAAAGAATTCTCACGAAACCGAGCTCTGTCTCGTGCGGGCCTTCCGTTTCGAAAACGTTACTAGATTTTTAAGAAAAAAATTGCTAATGATATTATTAAATAATTACCTTTTTTATTGTGATAAGGAAAAAATAAATAAAAGCACCATGATCATGGAAAAAAAAAAAAAATACTTTCTGTCCTTTTTGCAAGTTAAAAAAAACAAAAAGGACCCTACTGGAAAATAACCGATTCTTTTTTGAAAAGGCTCTACCTGACGGGATGCTCCCATTGGAGGAATGAAAGCGAATCAAAAATTATTTACTAGTACAGAAAAGATTGTTCATCCCAACGACATTGGCAAGTTTCAAAGGTACGGTATTTGAGCAATAAAGAAAACGTAAGGAAATATTAAAATATCTCCAGAAACCAGATTTCCTGCTCAGGGAAGCAAAGGTCGGAAAAGATATTTTCAAAGAAAGTGGCTTGATGATTTTAAGTGGTTAGATTACGTTACTCTGATAAAAAGGTCGGGGTTTATTCCTCAAATTGTTTAGTACTGTTTTGCGAAACCAAAAGAAAGAAAGAAGGCGTAAATGGAAAACGAACCAGGAATTGGTAGTGGTCTTGTTCTAACGAGGATCCCGTTTTCAAACTTAGAGAAAGCCATTGAATCTTTCAAAAACACGAGACAACTAAATATCACAAAGAATCGGAAGAATCTCTTCTTTCTGATTCTTGGTCATCTTCCCTTCGGGATTTCGATGAATCTTTTGTTGTAGCGAAAGACATCTCGAAAGCCTTTGCTTGAGTCTGGCACAAAGATTAAATTTCTAAACTTCCCTCCTTCGGCTAATATCCTTCTCTTTGTGACCTTCTCTCTGATTTTCTCTCCTGCCGATCTATAGCAGCAGTTGTAAACGACATTATTCACCCTTAAAATCAATAAATAGGGGTGTTCCTCAGGGTTATGTTCTTTCCCCAACTCTTTTTCTATTTTTCATTAATGACCTTCTCTCTCTATTACTTCTTCACCTATCAACTCCTATGCCGAAAACTCAACCCTTAATAATTCATTTCATATTTAAAGATGTCTAACCCAACATCAAGTGACTCACCCTAAGGAGGCAGCATGGTACACAATCTCATCCTTTCTCTGGCTAACTTTCTGACCCCAGAGTTAACCGCTATGCTCAATCTTACATGTACTAAACTGGTAAAGTCTTTAACGCTCACTTTCTTTATCTATTTTCCTAACTACCTTTGCCTTGCAAACTTTCAAACGTCTTGCACAGGATTAACATTCCGAGATTCTATTCCACTAACTCTCGTGGAAAATTTTGGTCATCCAGCCTTTGTCCACCAGAGGATACATACATACATACATACACACATACATACATACATACATACATACATACATACATACATACATACATACATACATACATACATACATAATATACATACATCAATATATATAATATAAACATATCAGAGTTATCATACATGAGCATTACAATTACATAGAATACATATATATATATATATATATATATATATATATATATATATATATATAATATATATATATATATATATATATATATATATATAAGAATATATTAAATATAAATCTATATAGATAAAAATATTTATATAAGAATAGTTTATGAAATATATAATATTATAAATAATTATATATCATATATATATATATATATATATATACCTTTTGGAGTAAAATATCAGCTTCGAATAACATTAGAAGAATTTCCATAATTGCCTTAGTTATGTATAGAATTTCAAAAATACTAAAAGAAGGTTTAGTTGCAACCGTTGTAACCTCGGTTAATAAATATAAAATAAACGTAAAAAAGAGGAGAGAAATCGGTGTTCTAAAATAAGCAAATATGTCTTTGTTAATGCCTTGAAGGATAAGCAACTTTTTTTGAAGATTTTTTAAAGTCGCTTTTTGAAAATCATATTTTTTCTTCCAAATTTTTGTAGATTTGGATAAAACTAAATTAGATTCAAGAGTATATGACGAATCTTTCATTATTTTTGTAAATAATGCAGATAACTGTTGCATGACGCAAGAAAAGAGATAAAGGAGACTAAAACAAAAGGAAGCTCCAAAAGTTTTGTAGATCGTATTCAAGATTGCTATAATATTATTGAAATCAATATTTTTCCATTCATTGAGAATTAAATAAATTGAAATTGATTGATGGACAAGGATGTATGTAATCAAGGGAATATTTAAATAGTTTTCACTCTGAAATATTTCAGAACATTTTCTTAACTTCAGTATAGAACGATCTAGAGTTTTAAAATGCATATTTGTGTAAATGCGCATGCTTAAAATCACGGTAGCCCAAAAGAAGTTCAGAAAAACATATTCTAAAACAGAGAGTATGTGATGAACACCATTTTCCCTCTGCTCTCGAAGTAAAGATGGCATATTACATAAAAAAGCACCAACAGTTATAAAGTATATTGTTAAATTATTAACAATGAATGGAAACTAATGTTTAGCATTTTAACCTTAAATCACACCTTCTCTGACTAAAGTTTTAGCCATCAGACCAGTATTAATCTTTGTACATTTTATTCCTAAATTAACATTATTTTAATTCCATTTTGGAGAGACATTATGTGCTTTTTCTAAAGCAGTTAAAAACAAGACTATTCTATATTGAAAATTTTGTTACTTCATTGCCATCAAAGTAAATATAATTAAATAATTGTTATTGATTTATGCACAAATTATAACAATTATGCTAACAATTATACAATGGAATGTTGGAAAAGAGAATAAATGGAGTGTTTATTCTGGTTTCTCCTAGCGAAAGAGAACATGAAACTAATTAACATGAATATTGAATTAATACATAAAAAATAGCTTATAAATATTGTCTTCTGAATTATTAAAAAGTCGATAAATTTTTGAGTGTATAAGCCATAATGTTTATTTTTATGGTTTATTTTAATTCATCACTTTTTCGATAGGTTATTTAACATAATTTGCCACAGACATGGAGTAAAATATTGATGCTTATTATTATTATAATTATTATTATTATTATTATTATTTATTATATTATTATTATTATTATTATGTATTAGTGATTATTATTATTATTATTATTTATTTAGTGATTATTATGAAATTTATTATTTTTAATTTACTATTATTATACTGGATATTAGTTTAATCCTATAAAAAAATTTGTATTATTTTTATTATTATGTATTATTAATTATTATTATTATTAATAATATATTATTATATATTATGATTATTATTATTATTATTATTATTATTATTATTATTATTATTATTATTATTATTATTATTATTATTATTATTATTATTATTATTATTATTATCATTTCTAATAATAATTTTTATATTTATTTCATATTATTATAGATTATGAATGTGAAATGTAACATCAATTTAATTATTCCATCTTACTATTTAAATTGTTACTAAGATTTATTAACAATATTGTATTACCACTATTTATATAAAAATTATAATCGTACTGTGATTATCGTAAAATACATATTATTAATTTTATTATATATAATTATTATTATTATTAGATCTGTATTTTATTTATTATTATTTTTGTGATTATTTTTATTTGTTTATTAGATTGTTATTATTATGTTTAGTTATTATCTTATTATTATAATAATTGAATTATTAAAATTATTATAGATATCTATTAGTTATATTATTTTATTATTGTTATTATATTATTAGTATTCATCCATGTGATTAAATAATCTATATTATTAATTTGATTTTGTGGGAAACGATGTATTAAATATTAGAAATAGAAATATTAATTGGTGTTTATTACTTAGCCCTATTATTATTATTAAACATTATTCTATTATTAATTATATAATTATTATTATTATATATTATTATAATTATTATTTATTATATGTAATTTATTCCATTATTATCTAAAATTTATTCCAGACTATAGTTTCATTATTATATTTATGATGTTATAATTTTTTTTAATAAGTATAATATGAAATTTATAATTTAAAATATTTCTTGACTCCAGTTGCTTAGTGGATTTATATTTCAGAATACCTGATATTATGTTTGGGACGATAGCAACAGTTAAACAGATACGTGCTGAAATTAGCAGTTGTCGTTATAGTGATTGCTAATTAAATATTTATCTTTATCTACTGATTATGTTCTAAATGTAGATATTAAGACTAATAATGAACAAAAATCTCTGATTTCCGAGATTGGAAATGAAGTTATTGAAGAGTGTACAAAGCTTCAAGGAACTTTAGATTTGATCCCGAAAGGTTAAATTGGCGTATTTTAGGCAATTTAGCATAGTTAACCAGTAATGGGTTTGGTAACCGCCTTAAAAAACATTTGAGAAAAAGTGCCTAGCTGGTGATATTAAATATAGTTATGAGAATTCTGAAGGTGATATATATCTTGCCTCTAAAACGTTGCGAAGATGTGTATATATATTTTTTGCCATTAATAATGTGTAATAAAAATATTTTAAAGTCAGATTTAATATATATAGAGTGATATATATATAAATATATATAATATTCTGATATTTCCTAATATTAATAGTTAGTTAAACATATAATTATGAGTACTATAGTATATATCCAGAATCATAGAGTAATAATATACTATATATATGAATATATAGATATAAGTATATATAGATATATATATATATATATATATATATATATAATTATTTTAAATGATGAAAACTACTAAATATTGATTATAAGATCTTGATCTTTGTAGAATCATTTAACGCAATTATTAAAATTATTGGACATATAATATTAATATTAGAATATTATAAATTGTATCATATATATATATAATTAAATTATATATTATAAACAATAATATATTAAATTATATAAAAAAATATATTATAGTATATATTATTATAAATAGTTAGATATAAATTATTAAAATATAATATATAGTATATTTAAATATAAATATAAAGACCTTAATTATATATATGTATAATAATACTATATTATTATATTAATATATTTGAGTATATAAATATATATAATAGACTCTTATATATAATATATAGATATATAAGTAATATAATTTAGATGGAATTATACTTATAATTCAATTAATAAGCAACGACCTATGCACACAAATTGGATTGAGTAAGGGGATTGCAATTTCCGTAAACAGTTCTTGTAATACTATGATTTCGGTTGATTCTCTGATCCTCGATCTAGATGTATTATGGAATTCTAGTACCTGTGAGTATTTGTTTAAGAGGATTTTTGATTGAGAGTCTTTAATGGTTGAAACTTCTTTTCATATGTTCACTTTTTCTCAAGCTCCAATTATTCATAATTCTCAAACAGGAAATTGGGGACGTTTCTTCAAGTCTTCGTCTGTCCAAAGCTATACGACAAAAAGATAAGCCTGAAACTGGATGACTGTGCTGACTTGAACAGAGATTCTAGCCCGAAGTGGAATTAATTCATGTTAAGGGTCTTCTCATTTCCACACAAAGATTACTTCTTGGATTAACTTTTAAAGTATCAGACCTTCAGATTCGGATAAGCAGAAATATTTCTATGAACTATAGAATTAACTGACAGGATGTTCCGAGAAGAGGAATTACTTTGTTTGATCAAACCATATATACAATTTTGTCCTGTACTTCAAATTTAATTATTTCGATGTCATTTGCTTGAACATTCTCTTCTTTAAGTTATCGAGGAGACATTGAATGTAGATGCTTCAATTCTCTATAAAATTTGTCCTACAGTCAATGTCCCCGATGCTTGAGAATTTCTTTGTAACCCGTTATTTGTGATTTATCTGAGCGGCCAGTAAGAATTTCTTGCCACTACTTCGGCATTTTTACCGACAAAGCCTTTGCGGTTCCCCAAACGACTCCGACTACTTCGACTCCGACTCAACGACCTCCGACTCCGGCTTCGTAGCCCTGTTAGGGAGAACCAGAATCCAAGACCAAATCAAAGACCGATGACCGACCTGCCCAGATAAATGACATTCGAAAGTTTGTAAGTCAAAGGAAGATGGAAAAACAAAGTAAAGGAAGTGAGTTCGGTACATGAAAGATTGAGCACAGCGATTATGTTTGAGGCCATAGAGTTGGACATAGAAAGAATGAGACTGTGTGGAAAGACACCTAGTCGCACGAGATCCGTCCTCAAAGGAGGTAAAGGTAACTTCGGACCAGAGGTACAGAAGCAATAGGTGTCTTTATCGTATGATAGCAAGTTCAGCTGTAAAAGGAAGAGGATACAATAGTTCAACGGCTGGAAAGGAATTGGAGAGTGTTAGTGAGAGTAGTAAAGTTAACAAGTTGAAAAGAGGTAGACTGCAACGCATCAAGGAGAACAGTATTTGTGGAACTACCCAATGGTATGTAATGCATAATCTATACAAGGGAGAACAACCCTGCGGCCCCGGTATACAAGGGTAAGCGCAACTTGGGGCTTAGGTGAGAAGTTCCGAAGGTGCCAGAGAATACCCAACCTCTTAGAAGCTTGTTTAGAAAGGGAAGTAATATGACCTTCATATTTACAGTCACGAGGAAATGAAACACCATAAATATTAAGGTTTGAGTTGCGCGATTTTGAAGAACATTTAATAGATGTGTGGAAGATTATGTCGAGTAGATATATGAAGAAGCTACTGTTTTGAAACACTGAGAACTATCATATTTTCTTTACCACAATTAGAGATAAGAGAAAGATCAAAGATTAGCTGCTAATAGACCACCATCTTGGTATCCGTTAACTAGGCCGAGTAATAGGATGGAATCATCGACACCGAAGTGGATAGGATACAAAATGACAGAGAGAGAAGGTTATTAACGAAAAGTTAAAAAACAGCTGGGGGTAGGGCAGAACCTTGAGGAACACCTCTATTAACAGATTTAAAGAACAAACGTTGACCATCTACTGCAGCTGCTATGGATCGACCGGAATGAAAATCAGAGATAGTGCGACAGAGAGATTGAAAGTTACCGTACAAGGGAAGTTTAAAAATCAACTCTTTATACCAGACTCTATCTAATGTTTTCGATATGTCTACCGCCACAGTAATATTCCACCCTCGACTATTCTGGCATCCCTCCTCCTACTCCTTCTCCTCTAGGTTTCAACATATTGTCTCCTACTTGTGATAACACCGGAATGATCAGGTCGAGAGATCATAATAGAGATCGCTCGAACCGTCAGAAAGCTAGTAGAATATTCCTCCCTGTCGTTTTGACTGACTGCCGGGAGTTGTGGCTTCTGATTGGCACTTCACTTCTCCTCACTCAACTCTACTCTCTATGTCTTAATACTAATACTTTTCCTCAATGCTGGATGGAAGCGCGAAAATGTTTAGCCAATCCCGAAAAAGATATCCGCTCTGATCCTTCAAAATATTGTCCTATAGCTCTAACTTGATATTCTTTCTGAAAATGCTTTGAAACAATTTTGGCTTATACTCTAATCCTGGATGAATCTAGATGTTTCAGATATTCCCTATTCTTTTAATCGAAATCAGTATGGCTTCGACGTTCGAGGTAAACTCGCGGGTAACCTATGACATTTAAAGCCCCTACTAACTGATTTATTGGTCTTCTGCCCTTGCGGGACAAATGGGGAGTGGCTTGCGGTCGGTGGCGCTTGCACATATCCGAGAAGCTTGGTGTGATTCGAGGAGGTAATATATCGATAAACACGCGCTCTGCTGCTCTCTCAGTAGTTCCCTTCCTTTGGGTTTCCTCCCTCTCTGTGCTTACGTCATTGTAGCTAGTTTCTCTCAAATCACCCATATCTGCACTCGTTGATGGAGCGTCTCAAGCCTTTTATTCTGTCTAATTGTGGTGTTCCCAAGGTTCTGTTTTATCCTCCCAGCGAAATCTCTCAGCTGTACTTCTAACCTGTTCATTCTTACAAAAGTGACTCACCTCTCCATTCTTCCACTCATTTCAAATCTCTCCCTCTTTCACACACCTCTCAACTTGATAAGTATG
>JABUQX010066834.1:0-16518 GCA_015478945.1 Trachelipus rathkii | reverse complement strand
TGAAAAATCAAATGAACATTCTTCAGTTTTGAGGTTTGTTTACATGTTACAGCACAGACCTAAGCCTATAAAGCTATTAATTAGGATTTTTTAGTGTTATAGTTATATATATAGTATATATATATATATATATATATTTTATATATATATATATTATATATATATATTATATATATATATATATAATTATATATATATATATTATATATATATATATAAAATATATATATAATAATATATTAATATATATATATATATTATATAATATATATATATATATAATATATATATAAACAACCATGTTTGAAACATATCACTTAGAGGAGTGACGTCACAGCAACGATAAAATAAAATTTCTCAATTTTGTAATTTTTTTATAATTATATTTCACCAGTTCTTTGGGAAATAACATAATTAATATATTTCGAAGATAAAATAGTGGTTCGAAAACTTGAAAACATTAAAAAAACATTTTTTTACGATTTCATGTGACGTCACCTAACTCAAGAATGAAAACTCAAGAACGAAAGATCGAAAAATAGCAACCTTGCGTATGGAAGAAAAATTCCTGATTTCGCTAGGAAATTTACTTCCGTTTGAAAGAATATTGACAAATCAAATGAGAAAGTGAAGAACTTCTTCCGTTTAGAAGAATTCTTGCCAAATCAAAAACGCCTAACTTAAAATTAGATTAAAAAAGATTAACTTAAAATCTGCTACAGCAGGAGCGGAGATCGGGTCAGTTATATCAGGCCCATAACGGAAGACTGTGGGTGAGGAGTTGCTGGATCGATGAGATATTTTCTGTGTAACTTTCCACACTAAAGGAAGGGGAGTTGTGGAATTAACAGTAGATATGTAAGTTCGAAAAAATTGTTTATGTGTTTGGGGAATAATTCGCCGAGATCTCGTTGCGGCTGCTTTAAAAAATAATCATGTTTGGGGTGGTACGGGTCCTTTTGTATTGTCTGTAGAGTTTCTTCTTTTCTCGGTTGGCTTGTGAGCACTCGTGGGACAACCAAGGGGTTGCCGACTGCCTGCCTGAGGAAGATTGCTGAATGCAAGCTTCCACTGCCGAGTTGACGACTTGCTGGAAGAAGCGAAAGGCATCATCAACAGTCGGAAACCGGTTATTGAAAGGAGAAAGAGAGATAGCTGTGACCTGATAAAAAGGAGCCCACTCCGCTCGAGCATAACGCCAGCTGGAGTTAGGTTTTTGACTTTTTGCATTTTGCCTTTTATTGGATAATGATTACTGCCGAATAAATAATCAAAGCAGGACCAGGTAAAGCGATCCATATAAGGGAATGGAAGAAAAAGGAAATATCAATACAAGAGAATGTCACTCGCAAACCGCGTCTTCATTGATGTATCCTTTCAAAACGCTTACATCATGTAGGAGAATGCCTGTGTTAACGGCACTCCCAGAGACAAAGAACCGTTAGGAGATATATTAGGATGTTGGACTTGGAGGACGAATCGAACCAGAGCTCTATTATAGATCTTCAGCCGCACTAGACGAAGCTGGACCAGAACGTCGCACCGCCATATAAAGAGTGGCGAGGTTTGAAGTATCCTAGCTGAATAAACAAAACCGCAGTAAGGGACGTTGTTTTAAAAGCATCAGCCTAAGTCGACCCTTAGCAATTCAACTACTTGGAACCAGTAGACTGGCAGCATAGATAAGGTAGGCTACGGTGGACAAGTGAATTTCGTGCTGCTACTGCATGTAGTTTAGTTTTGGAGAATTGGGGACAGATTTGTGGATGAGTACTCCTGCACCTCCCCTATCATTGTCACCTTTCTATAGAGGTTAATGGCAATTTATATTCGGACAGTTGAAAGAAGTCACAATGACATAGTTCAAGTTCCTGTTATATTATATATATATATATATATATATATATATAATATATATATATATATATATGCCCTTGTTATATAATATTATAATATTATATATATATATTATATATATATATATATATATATATATATTAATGGTAATTATTTCCAATAAGTGCCTCTAAACAGATTTTTATAAAAATCACAGCATAAAACTCTAAAAAAATAGTAATGAAGAATAAAAAAAAAAAATTATTTGTCACGTCTCTTTAGGAAAAAAAGTTACAAAAAGTATCTAAGTTGTAAAAAACCCTATATGATTTGTTATTTAAAAAAAAAAACGAAATTTTTTTTTTGTAAAATCACAGGATATACTATTAAAAAAATAATAATGAAGAATAGTGAAAACGAAAATCGGCAGTCTCTTTAGGAAAAAAAGTTACAGCTTCTCAAAGTTTAAAATTTCCCATAGACTTTCTTAATAATAAAAATTAGTGGGCTTCGTGCTCGTTTTAGGGCCATCCTAGTTCAGGTTATATATATGTTTTCTACATAGATTTCTTGTGTATACCTAACAAAACTTATCATAACCTGACTTAGAGGTCCTGAAATGAGACCTAACCTGGATCGAATCAATTATTGAAAAAGTCTATGGGACTTTTAACAACTTTGAGAGGCCCTGTACTTTTTTTCCTAAAGAGAGCGACAAATAAATTTTTTTTTGATTCTTTTCATTTACTATTTTTTTAGAGTCTATGCTGTGTATTTTTATAAAAATCTGTTTAGAGGCAGTTATTGGAAATAATTACCATATATATATATATATATATATATATATATATATATATATATATATATATATATATAATATATATAATATATATATATTATTATATATATATAATATATATATATAAATAATATATTTTAAAGCAATTTATCTTTTTTAAAAACATTAATTATCAATATTTTTTTTTATATATTGACATCCCTAGTTCAGTCTATCTTGACACATTATGATTCCCTAATTTCGACAGTGATTCTTCATTCCTACACAAATGAAACAAAACCCAAAAGTTGTGACTTTCTTAGCATATTTTTTTTTAACTATTTTGATTGAAAATATAAACTTAAAATGTACGTCAATTTGTAAAAAAAAATTCAAAGAATTTTTTAATACCATTTGTGTAAGTTAAATATTTATAGTTTTAATACATTATTTACATGAACTCAAGTGTGAACTGCACCACATTTACCGAGTCTTGAACAAAGCATATAGATTGGCTTATTAGCCACCCACCTGAGGGAGTCCAACCACATATACTCAAGTTAGATTTGCACACTAGTTGTGCATGGATCGTACTTTTGTGTGTCAGAGAAAATACACAACAATGATACACACATTTTTTTGTCCTACTGGCAAAGTTGAGTATAAATTTTTTTTTGGGTAACGTACATATCTCGCCATTTAATATCCCAAGTGTTGTAGCCAAAAAAAAATACCCCACTAATTTTTTTTACCCCACATTACTCTAAAAGTAGCCATAAACCTACAACACCCACCAATAGATTAACAATTAAAAGACTTAAAAAATTAAAGAATGACCATTAAAGGTACTCAACACCATCAAAATCCTCAAAAACTTACAAGCAGAAGGTCCAGACAAAATATTCAATGTCCATCTCAAACACCTCGGAACTAAAGCCATAGCTGTCCTAACCCAAATACTCAACATACCTTTGTGAATACGCTCATACAAAAAGGCTTACATGCATGCATACGTATATAAATATAAATATAAATATTTACGAGAGGCTTGGAGGTACATAAAATTGGTCTATATTTCAGAGTCCGTAAAAAGGTTAATTCTGAAATAGAAAAATTTGATTAATGTAAGTACTAAGTAAATAAAAGCAAAAACATTCCACTACCACACCACTTCACAATCTAACACAAAACATCCTCACAGGTTTTAACCAAAATCTACCACAATCCCGGACTCTCATAGTAGCAATAGAAATAAACAAGACATTTGATATATCCAAATCACTTCTTAATAGAGAAAGTATTAAACACAAAAATAAACAGTAAAAAAATAGCAAACTTCCTATCCAGTTATACAGTTAGTCATACATTGATTCTACACTACCCGTACATACAGTTTATATAATGGAGTCCCACGATGATGCCATCCTACCACTAACACTTTAATCTTATTATGTATGATCTACCACAAACCACATTTCCCTCTCTAAAAATCAATAGCTATGCAGATGAGCTAAAATTCACAGCTCAAAGTCCCTCTATAAATACAGCAAGTAAAGAATTACAGAAATATATAGACAAACTGAAGCAGTGGCTATCAACAAACAAAATGACTGCCTCTCCCCAAAATTTCTCTATCACGTTACTCACACCTGACACAAGAGAAACAAACAAAATGACTGCCTTTCCCCAAAATTTCTCTATCACATTACTCTCACCTGACAGAAGAGAATCAAATACCCCTCCAACATTTCTCCTTTCAAACAACGAACTCCCTCTGAATAAACAACCCACTATTCTAGGCTTAACTTTCAAAAGACACGTACCATTCACTCCCACATAAACAAATTACCTCTAGAGCTACACATATATTAACAGGCAGAAAACACTAACTGGAACAAATTAGCTAACAACAAAGTGTTCCCTCACAATAGTATAAAGGCAATACCTCCATCCCATCTTAAACTGTGCATCACCCGCCTCGGCATCCACATTATCACAGTCCAACATCCAAAAACTAGAGGTTGACCATAACAAAGATCACAGAACAATAACATTCTGCCTTCCTTCCACACTCATCCACCACTTACAAACCAAAATAAAATTTCTTCCTGTAGAGGTCAATCTTAATATGATAGGCTGCCAATTTTACAGCAAATCACTCAATAGATCACCACCTCCACCAAACATTGCAACAACCCTTTGCACCAATTAGGGGAATAAAACATACTAGATATATACTATTCTAATACATTCAACACAGTTCCTCCCCCCCCCCCCATCCCTGCATCCAGACATTCCCATCATCAAACACATCCACACTGTTAGCACGAAGAGTGATGTCCAAATATCTAAACACCATTTTTCAAGCGTGTCCACATAAAATATCTCCCATAGAATAAACTTTGTACTGTCAAACCAAAAACGTGTTGTCCTGTCTCAGGGTTGGCAAAAACCCAGGTTTTTCATAAAAAGCCCAACCCAGCTGGGTTTTTGGGTGGGGTTTTTGGGTATTTGTATATTTTTGTCAGAAAAACTTTTTTGATGTAGACAAATCAATCCTGCTAATGTCAACGTAAGTGTAAGATACAAGTTTCAAATTTAAAAACTAGTTTCTTTATATGAGAGAAACTGCAAAGTTTAACTACATCTTAAAAATGTATTTCTGCTTATTTTTATAAATTATTACTAATGTCAGTTTATTATATAATATATATATTATATAATATATATATATATATATATATTATATATATATATATATATAATATAATTTTTTGTAATTATATTTATATATATTTTTAAATATATATTTTATTTATATATATATATATATATATATATATATATATATATATATATATATATATATATATATATATATATATATATATATATATATAATATATATATATATATATATATATATATATATATATATATATTATATATACCGTATATATATATATTATATATATAATATATATATATATATATATATATATAAGATATATATATATATATATATACTGAAATAATAATATATATAATATATATATATATATATATATTTAATAAATGTTCACAAAAAAATCTTCAAGCTTTCCTATTTAGACAAATTATTTATTTATAAAGATATTCCGTTATTATTATTGAATATTTTATTTACATTATACAAAAACAATATACAGTATATTTAAAATTTTAATAATGCATTCGGGAGGAAGATATAAGGCTAGTGAATGGAAGGAGGGGACAGTATTAAGTGACCAACCAAACAGAGTTCTTTGCAATTACTGCAAAGAGAATATAACAAAAAAAATAGAAAGGGTTAAAAGCCATTTAGAGAAATGTAGAAGTTCAAGATAAATAGAAAGATTCTTTTCAACGTTTGGGATCATTTGAGCAAAATAAAAAATAGATTGGGAAGAGAAAAGGCTGAAATGCTTGTAAGAATTTACAGGCACTCGAGATCAAAAAATAATACTGATTCAGAGTATTGATACATAGTATTCCATTACATTTTTTATCTGAAAAACATACATTCAAGTATTATTTACTTTGTTTAAAATATTAAGATTAAATTATTGAAATTGCAAACAAAAAGACAGAAATTTATTATCTTGATAAACTATCAGAGGAAAGACTAAGGATAATGTGGCCTTTGATTTTGTTTTTTGTTTTTTTTTTTGTTTTTGTTTTTTTTTTTTATTTGGGGGGGATGATTGGGTGCAAATCTTGAATTATATATATTTACCTTCAGTTCAAAAGTGGACTAAATATTCAGATTTTTAATGCATAGATTATAAAATAAAAAAAAATTTATCTTCATTATACTGGCTAGGAAACCCATGGTTACTATGGTCTTCTATTTACATTGATTTAAAATTCAAAATTAGAAGTTAGAGAACAAAAACTCAAGAAGTTGGGTTTTTGGTGGGTTTTTGCTCTTGGGTTTTTGGGTGGGCTTTTGGGTGGGTTTTTGGGTTTGGGTTTTTGGGTGCCAACCCTGTGACCTGTCTCCACTCTGGGCTTCATCCCTCCCTTCAGAATCATAAATTTAGATTTCATGATGCTCCCTCTCCATACTGTCAAAGATGCCCTTTCCTAACAAATGATAACATAAGACACATGTGACTAAACTTCTCTGACCAATCTGACATCAGACGAAACATCAATTCCCTCATTCTGACATCTATGAGTTCACCTGCTGTAGTGGCACAATATCTCAGGTTCACCTGCTTCTCATAGGAGGGTAGCTGGAGCCTACCTAGTAAAATATATAGGTATATATATATATATAAGTATATACCATATATATATATAATATATATATATATATATATATATATATATATATATATATATATATATATATATATATATATATATATACTATATATATATATATATATAATATATATATATATATATATATATATGTAAGATATATATTCAAATATGAATATATTAAAGTAGTTACCATATATTTAAAATAAATTTTGTTTTTCATTTCTATTTCTATTTATTTAGTCTATATCAATTTATTTGTAATCTCATATAGCCTAATAAGAAAGTTTTATTCTAATAAAATAGCTGTTTCAGTCACCAAAATCATAATCTTATTGTCTGTAAATATTTTCCAAACTACATTGTTAAAAATCTAAAAAAAAAAAAAAAAAAAAATCATCCTATGTGTAATAGGGCAGTAAAGGGTTAAAAAAAATTGGAACAAAATTTTTATTTTCATTCATCTATCCCCTCCCTTTCAGATACTCTTCCCTCTCTTCATCTATCCCCTCCCCTTCAGGTACTCCTCCCTCTCTTCATCTATCCCCTCCCCTTCAGGTACTCCTCCCTCTCTTCATCTGCAACTCTTTTCAGTTTGGTCATGATAAAGAACAACACCCCCTTCAATAAAAATGAGGAAAGTTTTACTAGATTTTTGATCCTTGTGCTTTATTTACTAAAATTCTTTAAAAACTTTTAATTACAGGAACCCAAATAATTCTAGATCCTAATTTTAATCACAATTTTTTATCAAATCATTGGAAATTGTAACCATTAAATTAATTTTGAAGATATGACTTTTTAATTTTTATTTCAAGATTCATTTGGTAATATAAGCCTTGAAAAATGGTAGTTTATCACATTCAAAGGATAAGGTTTTAAACAAACTGACTAAAGAATGCTCATCTCTGGATGCATTTAATTCTTCTCTCTTGTTTCTTCCAACAAAATTCCCCTGATCCATTCTTTTCTCTACCAACTTCTGGTGGTCATGTCTTTAGCCTACTCTAACCTTTTTCTCTACCAAGTCTTGGTGGTCATGTTTTTAGCCTAATAGCCTAGATATTTTGTGGAGAAAGAGAGATCTGCCTTTGTTGAAGGTAGGAGAAAATAAATTTGAATGTTAAAAATTGAGTAGATGTAAAGAATCTCCTTAGTTCTTTCAATTTAGGTGGCATTCAGCAATTTTTGACTTTGAATCCAATTAAAAATCAATGAATCAAAAAAAGAAAAGATGAATTAATTTTAACTATTGGGCCTACATTTGTCTATATTTTATCTTCGTCATTTAGAATGAAAAATGACTCTTCATTAAAGATTAGTATAATCGTTTTAATTGTTTTATTAAGCAGGAAAGGTTTTGTGGCATTGAGATATTTTAACAAAGTAAATTTTGAATTGATTATTATGGATATTAAGAGTGAGCTCAAAATTAAGGATGAACCCTTAGAAAATTCAGAAGATATCAGAAATGATGGTCAAAGCTTTGGACAAAATTCATTGTTGGAAGAACTTCCGGTAAGAAATTAAATTATTATTATTATTATTATTATTATTATTATTATTATTATTATTATTATTATTATTATTATTATTATTATTATTATTATTATTATTATTAAAATTATTATTATTGATTCATCAACTCTCCCTTGCCTCCTCATAACTGGGGTAGGGTGCTCAAACATGCAAGGGGATTCTGAAGCATGCTTGAGTATTTCCAGGATACAAATAAGTAGTAGTGGGATCGAAACCCTGCAACCACTATAGATCAAAACTTTGGTGGAGCAAGAGGGCTGAATGATATAGCTATATAATAATATAAATAAATTAGGGGAAAGGATGGACTTAAGATTATGTATGTGACAATGTCATATACTAGTTATTATTATTAGTAGTGGTAGTAGTACAGAACCAAACTTTGAGAAGAAACAATCTCCGTAGCACAAATTCCCTTACCTTAGGCAAAGCACAATTCACCCTAACGAAATCTCGGACTGCCATCTCATATAAGGGCGTAGATTTGTAGAATAATCTCCCTAAAAATATTCAGGAGTCACTCACCATTGGGTCATTTCAGAGAAATATCAGAAGCTTATTATTAAAATACTAGCAAGGGCATTCCTACCCTTTTTAGGTCATATTTCTACCACGAATGGGGATAATTCCTATGAAGATTGTTAATATTAATTGTATTATCATAGTTTCTCTTAGAATTTACTCTTCACAGAGCAAATACCATTTGTTGTATAAGAACTTGTTGTAGACAAGTTATCTCCTAATTCTAATAATTACTTAAAAATTTTCGACTTTAAAAACTCCAAAAAATTAGACACGTGTTCTTCCTGTAACTGAAATCATATTTTCAGTATGTTCAATGCTCACTCGCACCAACTATTTTCCTCTAATTCTGAAAATACATATGATGAACTCGCCTATCGGTTTTATAAGAATTATAGACAAAGGAGATACACAAGTGATCTCTATTGACTGAAATGATATCCTTTCACATAGACACTTAGAAAATAAGTTAACATGTATTTCGCTCCTAAATATAAATTAATGCTATCCAAGTACACTACAACGTCTGTACACAGGGGTTCGAGGTGATTAATGTGGATAGCCTTTGTCCTCGTTGCCCAATTAGTTAATAATAATAATAATAATTAATAATAACTATAATAATAATAATAATAATATAATAATAATAATAATAATAATAATAATAATAATCATACTGATTAAAATACTAAGATAGTATCGAGAGTATTAATTACAGTCATCAATATGATTAATGAGTAATATGAATAAAATATTAAGAGATTTAATAATCATAATGGTAAAATAACTAAACTTAATATATTTTAATTATAATATTAATATAATTATTTTTTTAATATATACATAATAATGTAAATCAATCGTGCCGATATCCAACGAAAACTTAAAACAAGCTTTTTTAATACGGACTAATATTATATAAAATTTATCAGACACTGAAATAATTAATATTTATAATAATAAAATATATAACACCTCAATAATAATAATAATAAGAGAATTAATATATAATAATCAATAATATTAATAAATATTTTGAATATATAATAATTATGGAAAAATAATACTAAAAATTAATTGATACAATATTTTGTTTTAAAAATTAATATTGATAATATAATATTAATATAATTAATGAAATTAAATAAATAATAATATATTATTAATATAATCATATATAGAAAAATTCATAATAATAAATTCTATTATATAAAAAATTCTATATAATATAATATAATAATAAAATAAATATTTAATTAAATATATATAATCAAAGAATTTAATAAATTAATCAAAAAATAAAATTATTAATAAAATGAAATAATTTTTCAAATTAAATTAATACTAATAATGCATTATAACAATATGTAATTAAATAATATAATATCTTAATGATTAAATAATAATTAAACTTAATAATATGATCAATATATAATAATAATATCGAATGTACTAATATAATAATAAATAAATAATAATATAATAATAATAATAATATAATATAAATAAAATAATAAATGTAATAATAATAGATTAATATATAATAATTAGGAATAATATAATAATGATTTAAATCATATAAATAATTTAAATTATATAGATAATATAATAATAATAATAATAATAATAATAATAATAATAATAATAATAATAATAATAATAATAATAATAATAATAATAATAATAATAATAATAATAATAATAATATAATAATAATAATAATAATAATAATAATAATAATATAATAATAATATAATAATTTACATAATAAATAATAATAATATATAACTTAATATAATAATAATATGGAAGGTAAGAAATGTATAAATAAAAGGAAGATATGCACTTAGATTAAGAGAAGGACTTGTTATTACTTTAAAGAAATAATAAAAAGGTCTTTATTGGCGGAAGGGGAGCGAGGGCGAAGGCAAAGGCGAAGGCGAGGGCGAAGGAAGAAGCAAACCCGAAAAAGCTTCATTGATATTCGTGTCAAAAAATAAAGTGAATTTCTCGCTCGCCAAATTCAGTCTCCTCTTTTGCCGCTCCCTTCTTCAAACTTACTACGACGACCTTGTCTCCAATTTTGACCCTTTTCCTATCCTGCAACCTTTTACTGTCCTGCTTATAGGGAATGCATGAGTGTATACTTGGGAGAGACGAAATTCACGGAGAGAGGGACATGCAGATATGAAAGCGAAGCGCGAGATGTGTAGTCTGTACAGCGTTGCATATCCCCTCATCCTCCAGAAATCGATATCATATACACATACGCTTATATTCCACACGTCTCTCTAGACATCGGAAATAGACATGGAAAGAGGAATTATGAATGAGGGGGTGAGGTGAGAGGGTGTGTGTGTGTGTGTAATTGCCTTATTGCGTGATACCTGGAGTATAACAAAAAGTTGTGCCGTGCACAGAAGTCAGTTTGAATACTACTGTTGTCGTTATGCACAGGTCTTAATGAGGAATCGGGATGGATTAGAAGTGCGCTGTCAGGTGTATTGTTCACAAGCAGGGAACATAACAACCCGCATATTCTCGTGTATTAAAACCAGAATTATCTTTTTGTTTTAATTCGTCACAATAGATGATCCTACAGAATGAGGATGTCGATGATTTCGCTCGTCAATCTGACTCATATAGTATCCGTTTATTCCTTATCGCATCAAGAATAAAGTGTATATGGTATTAGGGTCATCTTGTGTTAATATTATATTAAATATGTATCAGTAATAGTGTATATAGTAAAAATTGGTTGGTAGTAGAATGAGGGAGAAGAGGTATGGATGATATTGATTAGGAAAGGGTACAATGTTAGTGATTTTGACTCGCTGTGACTGAATAACAGATGGAAGGAAAACGTACGGTGAATAAATGTAGTGAGTAGTGGTGTTAGAAATGTTGATTTGTGTTGCTCATGATGGATAGGATTGTAAGAGTAGGGTGATAGAATGAGATTTGTGCACAATTATCTATGATGATAGTGAGTTGGTTAGTGATAGAATATTAGTAAAGCTATTAGTAGATATTAATTGATTGTTGGTGTAGTAGATACTAGATAAGAAGTGTGGTGCTAATAAGGTTAAATATTAAGTATGTAGAAATAAAGGTCTAAAAATTTTGTGTGGTTGCCGACATTATGATTAATATATACCATATATACTATAGTAAGGGTAATGTTGATAAAGGTTATAAATATATTAAATAATATAATAATATATAATATAATAATAATATACTAGATTTATCTGGGATAATTACTTGAAATATTGTCTTTGATTTGTGGTAGGAATTATATGTTAGAAGTTTCTCAGTATTATCATATTATTTGCCATCAATATCTATAATACTATATATATATATATAATTTACTGACTCACTTATATTAGATTCGGTATTATTTTTATTTATTTTTATGTAGAATACATAGTTGATCAACATAACCTAATAATCTCTCATCTGGGACAATAGTATGCCTATATTCTAAATAGTAGGTATAGGGTGTACGTATTAACTATCAAAAGTATCACCCTGACTTATAGCGCGCGAATTTACGCTAATCATATGTAGATACATACGAGACGCAGAGTCTTTTAATAAGTGTGTAGATGATTAAAATTCAAGTAGGAAATACTACAGAAGTAATGGGAAGAGAATTCCACAAATACAGTAGTGGTATGGTGTAAAGGAACTGAGATAGCCCTAACATAGCAAACTATGTCACTCACTGGAGTTACCAATATGTATCATACTATATATATAATATACTACGTTATATATATACTAGGCATAAGTATATATAATCAAGGACATCACTCACTAATATACTATAATTGTTGACTTAAACTCGAAAAGGCGATTATATAGGTTAATAAGGTGGTGGTTTAACGTATCAGAGTAGTAAGATATGTTTAACCTTACGTAGACACAATTGCAGCTATTGACGGTATTAATATATCCATATATATTATATTTAGGGATAGAGTTAATTAATAGCACCTAAACTAATCTAGCTCGCAATATAGATAAGAGGGTCAGTGTAATCATGAAAAATGATACAAGAACAGGTTATTATAGCTGTTTTGCACCGTTGACTCGAACACTGTCCATAAATAATCGAGGGGAAAACCAAGAGCTAACTTATATAGTCACCTTAACCCAGGATTATTGAAAGAGCAGTAACTATATATATAAATATAAAATTAAATATTAATATCTATTATATATATACTTATATTAGTTATCATTATACTATCAAATTAAACAATGGGTTACGGATGAGAAATATTATATTGGTAATATCACGAGCAAACTGTAGAATAAAAGGGGTAAATAAATACTATCATACTGTCTAACATAGAACTATAAGTTTATATCTTTGGAGTAGTATGAGCCATTAATGCTCACTCACATAATATTTACTGATTTGTGATGTGATGGTTATACAGATACATTTTATTTTGTTATCATTATATTAGTTAGAGGCTCAAAGGATGTTTATATAGTCTATAACAGGTAGAGATGAATATAAGAATCCAGTCGAACGAGAAGAGACAGGAAATGTTTAGAAGGTATTATTTATTGGAGTAAATAGTAAGAATATTATTTATTATGTAAATAAGAGATACAAATGCTAAAGTAAATATTGAATAATATTTCACATAAGTTATATTTCTTATATAATCCACAGCGGAGAGAATATATAATTCAGGAAAGATATAATAGATCAGAAGTAAGGATACAATATCCAGAAGTTATAAATAATGTATGAGAGAGTAATCTATATACTAATATATATTATGATAATGAAAAACTTAACAGAAATCTTGAGTTACATTACTGAATATATATACGATAGTGGATAGTAGTATATTAGAGTGAGATGAGGTGTTTGGAGGAGATACAATATGCATTGAGAGAATCGATGATGCCGAGACCAGTAGAGCGCACCAGGAATCACAGGAAAAGAACTAAACCGCTGAGTGTCAGTTTTGCAGCCGTAATTGTCGGATACTCAGCACTACCTATTATTGGGAGTGCTCTTTTTTATTATTTGAATATTTATTATTGTTAGTATTATATTTTGTATTTTCTCTTCTTTTAATATATTTTCAGAGTTTATTGTATTTAATTTTTTGTGTTGCTTTTAATTATTTATTTGTATTTATTTATATCATTATTATTTTACGGCGGATTTCCCCCTCACCCCCTTAAGGGTGGGGGGCCGTTTCGGAGTTCACCAACGCGATTTTACGCTTAAAGCCGCAAGGCCCCCGAACCGCAGACGACCGGGGACACCGCACAAAGGAGGGGAGCGGAGCTAGCAGACGTTCGCCGCAACTTGCACTCAAGCGGCCGCTGTTGTTTTCGCTGTTCGCTCCTGCGTTTCTCCTATAACTCTCACCTTGTATTGTATAATAGTCTCCAACGAAGTGCATCCACTACACGACACATAACACCTTCAGCCCCCAATTAGTCTATACCCGTAAGCACACACACCCTCCTCATCCTAGTCCTTCCTTTCTATACTCCTACGGTCTCATGTCACCGTAATCATCAATAGCCAACTCTTCGGTTCTATGTATCACTCACGGGAAGGACTGTTGCTTATTAATCTGTCTGTGCTCTCCGGCAAAAGGTGAAGTATACCTATCGTGCGCGGCAACGGCGAGCCGTCTGCGTCATATCGGCATGATGAGTTTTTTTCATCTGGATAGATCTTAATACGTATGTTTCGAAATTGTGACGAAGTGTCTACTTCTATATAATAATCTTAGATAGATATATATACTAAGTGAGTAAAGCTATACGAAGTGGATAGTTAGATAGGAATCAGAGCTAGGCTACTTATCCTTTTATTATCCTGGTAGTATAAATAGGATTTATGGACTATGTATCTTGAGAGTTATTCCATAACACTGAGGATAGGGAAAATTAGGCCTAGTATTTACTATATATATAGATAGGGATAAGATACATTAGAGATAATTAATAGTTTATGAGTACGTGGGGCCGAGAGATAGCATATACTATTCATGTTGGTAAATTAAGCTCACAATAGCAGGACCGAATCTTTCAGAACGTTTCCTCACAAAAGGTGGATGATGTACTTATATAAGTTTTGCATAGATAGAAAGTAAAGATTATGAAGATATTAAAACAGGGAAAAAGAAAGTGACCTAAATGAGGTTTTGTACATCACTTTCCTTTCTGATGAAAGTCTCAGCTATTGCTTCGTCGAAGAGATTATTATACTATAGCATACAGATTTTACTAAGTTAGAATAATAGTAAATATTATAGCGAGTGCAACTAGGATACGATAAACTTTTATTTCTACACCTCACACAGTAGGCTCAACTAGTCTCTAGTACTGATGGCAGAGAATAGGACACAGAAATCAAAACTTAATATGATGTGAGGGAGAAAAGATATTGTTAATGATATTCGAAGGAATTGAAAGGGATAAAAAGTAAATTTAGCTGATAGATAGGTATGAAATATATATAGTTAGCTATACCCATCAACTGTATTATTACAGCTCCCTCTACTTTCTATTATATATTAATAATATTCTTTTAATACTTTCATCATTATTATGTATATAGTTCCTGATTAAGGTAGCTTCTCGTATCTCTTTCGCTCGTGATCTTGCATTTCTCAGCACAGGTCATCTCTCACCTAGATTTCATACGCTTTGGTGCGCTCCGCTTTCTGTTAAGGAATCGGACGCGAGCTCA
The DNA here is from genome assembly GCA_015478945.1 of Trachelipus rathkii. Lineage (NCBI taxonomy): Eukaryota > Metazoa > Arthropoda > Malacostraca > Isopoda > Trachelipodidae > Trachelipus > Trachelipus rathkii. The sequence goes on along the minus strand of JABUQX010066834.1, from coordinate 814 downwards.
GATTTATAAAAATCATGCCTATGATAGGATAACTACCTAGCACTCATACGTTTCGTAGTATAAGAATTGTTGTACACGCAGCGACAGCTCTGCGACACACATAACATGTAATAATGCGCTTGCGCATTGATCATCACTATCTATTTCCATTATATTAAACTGTAATCTTCGCGAATCATTCTCAATCGCATTTCATAATGACACAGAATGGATTGTTGAGGTAATTTAAATGAAAAGTGACTTCCTCCATGTCAACTTTATTACAACACTCGATACTGGAACTAGACTTATGATTCCCGAATTAGACTTCTTAAGGACTTAATGTGTTTGTGTACACTCTCATTATCTAAACTTAATAGAGGTAAAGGGAACTTCCCGTATATAGTATTATTTGCATGTAATTATATAAACAAATGTTACTTAATATATAGATAAAGACTTATAGCATAAGCATAAATTATAGGAAATGTACATATATTGGGGGTCTATGACATTTAATCTCACATTAAATCATGGACAACTTTTCTACTGATCTAACGTCTCTGCTCATATTATATCTTAATATTATAAATATTAGTAAATTTATATAGTATGATATTATATCATATATTTTAATAATATTATATAATATAATATATATATATATGATATTAATATTAATTTATATATATATTAGTATATATATATAATATATATATAATATATATATATTATATATAGTATATATAATTATATAATGATATATATATATATTTATAATATTATACTATATCATATATTATTAAATAATCATAATATATATATATTATATTTT
>JABUQX010066833.1:10000-20000 GCA_015478945.1 Trachelipus rathkii | reverse complement strand
ATTATTATTGTTGATTATTAATTATTATTATTATTATTTGATTATTATTCATTATTATTTATTATTATTATTATTATATTACTTAATAGGAATTTAAATTTTTGACCAAGTTCTGTTCATTTTCTATTATTTGATTTCGATTATCATTTATTATACATTTCATGCGGTATTTTCTATTTAAAAAAAACTCCCCCCCGGACCCGCGAGCTTGCGAGCGGAGGCACCCCGCTCTGCGGGGGACGGGGGGGATGATATAGAGGGGGGGGGCCGAAGGCCCCACCCCGGATCAAAACATAAAATATATAAAAATATCAAATATCAAATTTATTATTGTCAAGGCTGTTTCTCACCAAACTTTACGTATACCATTCACAAATTCAAACTGAAAATAAAATAGCCTAAGCACGCGCCTAAGCTTACTCATTTTTTATAAAACACTATAGGTGTGAAGCACAATAAAATTATATGTCAAATTTCTTCTTAATTTTGTTTATATTAATTAAATTACATTTGAAAATCCAGTATGTACTAATGCAGTGGTGCCCAACCTTTAGTCTATCGCGAGCAAATTAAGAATTTAAAAATTTTAGGAACGAAGAAAAAACATAGGACGACGACCACTAATAATCATTAATTTATATTATATATATATATATATATATATATATATATATATATATATAATACTATATATATATATATATATATATATATGATATATATATATATTATATATATAACTATATATGACTATATATTAAACGATGACTACCATTTCACGGGCAGGGCCCTTTTCCAAAGAAGGGGGCAAAACAAAAAAACCAAAAAGAATGAAAATTAAAAAAACAAAAAGGAAAGTATTCCCTCAGGTGGGCGCAGACGCAAGACCTAAAGAGAAGGAAGATTGCAAATACTGCAGGAAAAGATGGAAGAAGGCAATTAGTTCAACAAAACAGATAGTGGCTGGAAAGAAGGAGGCACCACAACGAGTGAACCTTGAGTCTCCAATATTCACACAATGATCAATGTGAGCAGTAGGGCACCTCTTGTTTTACGAGGGTGTCGCAGTGGTTGAGGAATGTGAGAAGTCAATTTTCTCGACCACCTGCCGAAAAGAAAAGAGATTGGGCACCAACAACACCTCACAGAGGGAATTAGAAAGTATTGGACATTTTATTGGTCTCTTAGCCTTAGGTCAGCACTATCCAAAAGGAGGGTGGAACCGGATCCACCCCAAATGCGATAACAGTATTCCATACAGGGGCGAATAAGACTCTTAAATAACTGGAGTTAACTGAGCAGAAGAAAAATTCACGCAATTCTTAAACAGAATTCCCAGCTTCCTTGAGGACCATTTAGCAACCGATTTGATTATGATAGGTCTCCTAAGAACAACAATTCACTCATTTAGTCTCAGTTCAAGAATATTATTGTTGTTTGAGGTGAGACATTTTAGAGCCGGATCGAGGGGAATAGAAAGTTGGAGGGTGTTTTTAGAGAGCGAAAATATTAAGAAGTTGAGTTTTAAAGAGATCGAATTTACAGGAAATGCGGTTAGCCACTGAGAATCCCGACACCCACATCGGCAAGAAATTGGATTGGAAACTGTAGGACGAGAGGCCAACTCTAGATAAAACGAAGAGAGCACATTTGAATATGATGGAGGAATGGGAGAGTTGACTCAGCAGCATAAGAGTGAAACAGAGTTTAAAGTCCAGCTAAGAAGCACCGTTAAATTAAAGAAAAGAAGGAATCAAGGTGGAGATAAAACAGAAACCCTGAGGAACACCACAATTAGCAAGAAAGAAAGAAAGAGGTTGCTCCATCAACAAGAGCCGAAATGGAACGATCTGAAAGAAAAACCTAAATAAGAGTAAAGCAAAGACGAAGGAGAAGAAACTCCAAAGAAGGGGACCAAATAATAGCAGCTAGCAGAAATGACGTGTCAATACACCTGTCAGAGCCTTAGATATTGTACAAGCCGCTACCACACAGACTACCCCATCAGTCCCTAAGGCTGAAGACCATTAAATCAATGAAAATATACTTAAAAACTATATATATATATTATATATATATATATATATATAATATAGATATCATATAATATATAATATATATAATAATATATTATAATATATATATATAGTAATATTATAATATTATATATATATAATATATAATATATATATATATTATATCATATATATATAATATATTATATATAAAACTATTTCATTTTATAATAAACGTGATAAATCTGAAAACGCGAGTCGCGAGCCACATATAGAACGGTACGCGAGCAACATGTTGCCCGCGAGCTACATTTGAAAATCCAGTATGTACTAATGTATTTAACCTCAAATCATTGAAATTACGTTGAATTTTTTATTGTTTATAATTAATTGAACCAACATCTGATATATATATATATATATATATATATATATATATATATATATATATATATATATATATATATATATATATATATATATATATATATATATATATATATATATTTTATTTTTATATATTTTAGAATATTTTTTTATGGGATAAGAAGATATATATATTTTTTTTGTTCTTTTTGTCCAATACATACCCTTAGTATGGATTTTTGCTATCTATTATTATTTGTTCGTTTCTATTACAGCATTTTATGGAGTTTAAAACTGTAAGAACTTTTGAATAATTTTATTTGACATGGTTATTATTTGGAGATTAAAAAATCTTAAATTTAAATTAAAACACCACTCTGATGAGCATGGTACAATTTTTTAAAACCTAACGAACGCTTTAAATATCAAAAATAGCTTTCGTCATGGACATGACCTCTTCAGTTTTCGCGTTCTTAGTAACTGAACAACATTAAGAGAGTAATTTTCAAAAGGTAATAAAACAGTCTGGGGACTCTGACATAGTCCAACATTTCTGGAATATGACATCTGGCAACCTGTGTTGCTATTTTTTAAGATAATATATTTACAGCTAGTAAGATATGAATGTAGGTATATGCTTAAGTGAACATAATTATGTATGCAAATATTCATACATACCCATGCACTGGCGTACTGACAAATACATACACGCAAAACACCCGCACTCACACACAAAATATACTTTAGGATAAGTAGTAGCACACACACGCAAGCATATAAACAAATACAAAAATAAACATTATAATAACATACATACATGTTAAATTCTGAAGAAAGAATACATATGCACACACACACTCATAACACACGGATATACACACGCTAACATATCGAAACAGAGAGAAAAATTTTTTAAATTTTAAATATATTGGAACGGTAGTATCTCCGACCCTGAAAAGGAAGAACAAAAGAGGAAAGTTGTTTTGGATTTTTTTGTTAATGGTTTTGATGAGTTGAGAATGTGTGTTTATTAGGCTGTTTAATACGTGATCAATTTTAATTTCGCCGGGAATGGAGTTGAAATTTTGGGTGGAGAGTATACAAAGGGATTCTATGAGTTTTCTAAGGTGTGGGTTGGAGGTTTTGTGTATGGGGGTCATATTATTTATGTGTATTTTGTGGTTTAACGAAGAACGATGAGATGTGAGAGAGGAGTTTCTGTTGTCGTTTATTAATTCCTGTTTGTGTTGGTAAAGTCTCCGGTCAAAGTCATTTGTCTCTCCTATGTAAAGTCTATTGCAGTCGTAGCAAGGTATGGTGTAAATACATTGAGTGGGGTTAGGTTGCCGGGTTTCGGTGGGGTGGAAATAGAATTGTTGAGGGAGATGGAGTTTGGAGGGGGTGAGATTTAATATGTTGTGGTATATGTTGTGTTTTATTGTTGTGAATGGTTGTAATGGGTATGGATAAGTATCCAAAAACTAACTTTCCTCCTTTGCTCTTCCTTTTCAGGGTCGGAGATACTGCCGTTCCAATACATTTAAATATAAAAAAATTTCTGTTTCTATATGTTAATGTGTGTGTATCCGTGTGTTATGAGTGCGTGTGTACATATGTATTCTCCTTCAGAATTAAACCCGTATGTATGTTTATTTATGCTTATACTGGATTATATATATATTATATATATATATATATATATATATATATATATATATAATATATATATATATATATATATAATATATATATTATATTGATATATATATATATATATTATATATATATATTAATATATTATATATATAATATATATATATATATATATATTAATATATATATAATATATAATATATTATATTATATATATAATATAATATATTAAAAAAAATATATATGAATATATATTATATATATATATATATAATATAATAGGGTAAGATGGGGCAAGGACCGGCCCATGCGGAGGTAAAGTTTGCCAATTGTGCATTTTTCGAGATTAAAAAAAAAAATTAGGAATCAAACCGGAATGGTTGGCCACCAACTGTATTACCGCCTGTGTAAGGGATACTCAGTGTTTGTATTTGATTGTTGAGTTGAGAGTGTGGTTTCAATGTTATTTATTTTTTTTTTTCCTTGGGAAGTATTTTATGCAGCACAATACATTAAGTTTTTATTTACGGCCAGATTTTTTGCTTTTCTTTCATTTTTAAATGTCAACATTACAAAAACTTTTGGACTATTTTTCAAAGTATTTTTTATTGAAAAAAAAATTCCGAATGATTATAAACCATATTTTGTAAATATTTAAGTTATGCATAAAAAAAGAGAAATGAAGGTAAAGTGCCCATCTAATCATGGAGGCACTCGCCTATATGGGCGCTTTGCCCCACCAATACAATTTAACACCTTTTCACTACAGCGCTCATAAATAGGGTTTGGGTGTAATTATATTGAAATTATACTATTACTGTATATTCTAAATATAAATTATAAGTAAGCCATGAGCGCCACTCGTCGTCCAAAAAAGTCCCGGACACCCCCATTTGGGCTGATTAACAACATAGGATCCGCCCTCAAATTTGTTTATACCCTTTCCTATTTACGTGGCCGTTTGCAACCCCGGAAGGAGGTGCCGGCCCCTAAAAAGATGAGGAAATGTTCATATCGAAAGTGGAAATTTGGAGGCTTGCAATATGAGGTATGAATTTTAGGAGGAGTCAAAATCCGGTGGGTGGAAGGCCGGAGCAGTATGCTGGGTTAGAAATAGTTTGAAAATTATGAGTGTTAGAAACATCGTAATCCTCCTCAAATTGGGTATTACCCCTTTCCTATGACCGTAACGTAACCATCAATCGTAGTAGGAAAAGGAGAGTTACTGGGCCGTTAGCCACCCCCCGGAGTGGTGCCGGCCCTAAAAAATAGAAATATCATTGGAAGATTTGGGGAAATTTGCGAGCCTGGCCAAATGCAGGTCATGAGTAAGGAGGAGTTTTGATACGGGAATTTGGAATCCAGGGGCACCGGCTGCATGTAGAAGTTGCGGTATTAAGTTAGTAAATAATTATTCCGACCCATAATTTCGTAGCGAAAAATCGTCTTTGATGACCTAATTCAAACTTTTGGGCCATGCCACTTTCTGATGATCGTAACCTCGTTCTGACGACGATCGGTTATGGCGCCGTGCTACCGCCCGAAAAGGTATCTCTTGTTGGTGGTTGCCGGCCACTTCAAAAGTATAGGAAATTGCCATGCAATGGTTGAAAATTTGGAGATTGTTATAGAGGAGGAGGAGTAAGTAGCGATTCAAAAGTCGGGAGTCCGGACCAGCATCCTGGTGCTGGAGGCCCTCGTGCCTGTGCCGAGTTAGTAAAATATATTGATATAATAAATACTTTATTTATATATCTTATATAAAATAATTATACCCCAGCGCCCCTGGTGGCGCATCTACTAGCCCCCACCTTCTTAGTGGGCACTCTTGAAACACAGATAACAAAAAAGATAGAGGCAAGTATAGCCTATAATATGAAATAAAATAAATCAAAGACAATTCGTATGTTACCGAAAAGCATGGAATGGAGAAAGAGCATACTTTTGTGGGAATATAAAGCTTTAGGTGTATAACCATATGGCATTGAAAAATTAAAAATTGACACAGTAGTACAAGTCTTATTAATCACATTTTCGAAAAGTATCCTGGGCGGGCATAGCCCACCTTACCATTAATATAAATATATATATATATTAATCTTATTAAATAATATATTATTATATATATATATTATATATATATATATATATAATAAATATATAATATATAATATATATATATATATATATTGAATGAGTCAAAGGATATTTTTCTTCATCAGCGGGATTCGAAACACCTGGACTCCGCGTCAGCTGATCACTGTCACCGGAGCCTTTTATCCACTAAACCAATCCGCGTTCCAGAAACAAGAACGCTTTAAGCGTAGTTTTTAAAGCACCCGGTTCTCATCCTGAGTTACTCAAGTATATAATATATATATATAATATATATATAATATATATATAATATATATACTAATATATATAATATTATATATATAATATATATATATATATATATATATATATATATATATATACCATATAATAATAATAGATATATATATATAATATATATATATATATATAAATATATATATATATATATATATATATATATATATATATATATATATATATATATATAATATATGTTTGTGGTATTTATATGTGTATGTGTGTGTGTCTTATATATCTTAAAGTATTTTTGTGTGCGAGTGCGGGTGTTTTTGCGGTATGTATTTGGTAGTACGCCAGTACATAGGTATGTATGAATATTTGCTTACATGATTATGTTCACTTAAGTGTATACCTACATTTATATCCTACTAGAAATTTAGCTGTAAATATATTATCTTTTAAAAAATAGCAACACAGGTTGCCGGTTGTCATATTCCAGAAATGTTGGACTATGTCAGTGTCCCCAGATTGTTTTATTACCTTTTGAAAATTACTCTCTTAATGTTGTTCAGTTACTAAGAACGCGAAAACTGAAGAGGTCATGTCCATGACGAAAGCTATTTTTGATATTTAAAGCGTTCGTTAGGTTTTAAAAAATTGGACCATGCTCATCCAGAGTGTTGTTTTCTATATTATAATTTAAGATTTTTTTCAATACGTGCCACACTATCAAACACCATGTCAAAAATTAAAATTATTCAGCAAAGAAAGCTTACAGGTTTTAAAACTCCATAAAATGCTATAATAGAAACGAACAAATAATAATAGATAAAAAATCTTCTCAAGGGTATAACAAATCATATATATATATAGATAATAAAAAGTACTATATATATATATATATATATATATTATATATATATATTATAAAATATAATATTATAATATATATATATATATATATATATATATATATAATATATATATATTATATATCCAGGCATGAGTTCAAGTACAAGTACTGTGTACTTGTACTTGGACTAAGTTACATTTTTTGGAAGTACTGTATTTGCAGTTCTCTAAAGGCCAAGTTTTTTTGTTAACTTTTGGTTTTTAACTTTTTTGAAAAAAAAAAACCCTTTTGTTACTTGGTACTTGTGCTTGATACTTGCAAGTACTTTTGGCATTTTAACTTGCCAATATTTTCTTTGTTATTTTTATTCATTTTCCTGCGTATTGAGATTATTATTTCTATATATATAAGAAAAATATATTATGTGTTTTTAAATAAATTATATTCATATATAATATATATATATAGATATATATATCATATATATTATATATATATAATATTACTAATTAAATATATATATATAATATATATATATATTAGATTAAATTTTAAATTTTTTTTTAATATATATAATAATATATATAGATATATATAATATATATATATAATTATATAATAATATATATATATATATATAATATATATATATATATTATATATATATATATAGAGTACTATCCTATATAATATAATATATATATATATAATAATATAATATACCGTATCTGTAAAGCCTATTATAATATTAACAATAGCACACATATTATAATATATATAAAATATCATATACCTTGCTTTCAAATTTAATACTATATATAATAATATAATATATATACTATTATATATATCAGATATAATAGTATAGATACGCGATATAGTAACATTATCATCATCCATCAACGACTTTTTTTCCCCACAATAAGACTGTGGTAAGTTGACGTAACTTGCACCGGAAATAGAAAAGTAGTAGAAGAAGAATATGACAGTCGAAAAGAAAGCCCAGCCTACCCTCCCCTTTATACATATTAGTGAGAAACTAGCTTGCAGTCAGAAAATCACCCAATAGAACTTCCGGGACCACGTGGACATCCACTTATGGCATTCTCGCCAAGGGGGTCATCCCTTGGTCAGGTTGGGACACAACCATACACCCTCACCAAAACCCTGCCATTTACTCATATTATGCTTCTCGCCCCTGCAAAACTCACATTTCACTCCTCCAGACATTCTCTCTTTCTGACTCAAGCCACTTTTCCTTCGTCTCCCAGCCAGTCGATTCCCAACACCCTTTAACCAACCAACTATCAATCATCCTTCCACATGGGACAAACCATCTAAACGTACTCCATGCTCTCCCATTTATCCCTTTTTTCACACCATTCAACTCTGTAATACGTTCATTCTCATTTTATCAATTCTTCTCACCACTTAACACGCCCGCTTAAGATTTCCATCTGAACACATGTACTTTAGATCTATAACCTCTTATTCCAGACCATAGTCTCACTACTATACTTAAACACAGGTAACAAACATTACCCTCACGTAAGACCCTAGCGCATACAAGACTTAGTCTCTTTACATTCACCAACGATTAATTGCCACCAGGCCACCTTCCTGCAATTCACAACTTTCTACCACATCTGCATGCATCCGTTCCCTTTCTTCCAACATATATATCCTTAAATATTTAAACTCAGTCACTAAAACAACAAACTGCCCCTATCTAAAGTAACTTCGACACGCAGGACTGTCCATCAACAACCATAACCTTACTCTATCTACGTTCACTTTCAAACCCCTCGTTTACAGACCCTGCCAACAACTACTCTCTACCAATTCTCTCCGAACTCATCTTCAGGCTTCACCGCACCAAAACGCGATATCTTATATCAAAATTACTATATATCATACTATATATATATATATATATATATATATAATATATATAGATATATAATATAGTTTAACTTATTTAGTATATATAGTGTGAGTGAGTTCTTATATATAGATATATATAGGGAGATGGTGTTGATTGGATTTGGAAGGTGTATAACAAAGCGTTTAGGGGCTAGTGGCTTAATATTAGTTCCGAGGATTGGAAGGAGAGCAATTTTTAGCACCTTTAGTATAAGGGTAAAGGGATAAGGTAACTGTAGGTTATAGGGGAATTAGTTTATGAGTGTTGTAGGAGATATATGTTGGTATTGGTCGAACCCACGAGTGCGTCGAATGACTGAAGAACTGATTGGAAAGAACAATGTTGCGTTTAGAAGTAGCTAGGATGAGTGTGTGAATCCAAATCTGAACATTGAAACAAATGATTGGGATAATGAAGGAGGAGAAGAATAAATTGTTTTTAGGATTTATGGATTTGCAACAAGGCCGTATAATAGAATTAATAAGAAGCTCTAGGCAGGTGGTATTGATATACGTGTGGTTGGTAAGCCTCTGGATAGAACAAAAAGGTATGACGATAGTGAAGTGGTGTAAAAAATAAAAGAGTCGGAAGTGATTGGCTAAATTAATAGCTCGAGGTTGTGAGACAGGATGTGCTATGTCTCCTTGACGATCCAATCTGTATATGGATGAAGTTATGAAAGAATTAGAGTTAGGGTGACAAGGATATGTGTTAGATTGATGGAGAATAGAAGAGAGGGAGGATTCCCTACCTATTATTTGGGGAATGATTTGGTTTTGTGTGGCGAATCTTAAGAGAGTTTGAGAGAATTGGTAGAAGAGAGTGGTATGGCGTGTGTAAAAGGAGGGG
>JABUQX010066833.1:0-2500 GCA_015478945.1 Trachelipus rathkii | reverse complement strand
AAAACCTCATCATTACTGTTAATATTGTGCAGTTTTTCGAGTGTTCTTCCCACACTCCCCTCACATCCATTCATCAGTTACAAAAGCACCATCCCTATTATATTCTAAGCAGATTCCCCTTTATTCTCATTCTTAACCTTCGCGCTTCCTTCCAGAGAGCTTCCTATTCCCTTGTATGTCCTCATTCCTCCTCCTTCCAAACTGTCATTTACCTCTTTTTTTCCTCCTACGTATGCACCTTTTATTATTTTTTTCCTCCTTATATAATTCCAAACATCTTTCTTTTGAAACTTCATCATTGGCTTTTAGTACATTCAACCACGCTTCTTTTTTACCTTTAACCGCTTTCATCACCTCTTCATTCCACCATTCGCTGTTAACATTCTTACTTCCTACTTTAGCACATCCACACACTTCCTTTGCACTACTAACAATTGCTTCCTTCATTGCCCCCAGATTTGTCAGTATCAACTTGTTCAACATTCAACCGATTTACTAAGCGAGCGCTGCTTAACATTACTTACCTTATTGTCTTGCCACTTAACTTCTCACTCTGTTAATTTACTACTTCTTTCTGATCACCTTCCTCTCCATCAAGCCCCCACTAACTTAATTTTACATAGAACAACATAATGATCCGATAATCCCATTCCTAAACCCCTCACTGATTTAACATCCAACATATACTTCAACATCTTCTTCACCAATACAAAATCAATCATACTTTTCACTTCAATACCATCTCTACCTACACCAACTCTAGTATACTTATGGATACTCTTGTTTAAAGAAAGTATTACTTACACACATACCTCTCTCTCACAGAAATCAATCACCTTCCTACCCATTCTCATTTTCCCCGCCACCCGAAAACCACCTGTTATACCATCCCCTTTCTTGAAATCACCTATCCAACCATTCAGGTGCCCCAACACTATCAATCTGAAGTTCCTACAACCCATCCAGAACATCATTCAAATTATCCCAAAAAAATCGTACTCTCTCAACGTTCCCTCGAATGGACCAGTACGTACAACCACACATACATTGACCTTTTCAAACTTAAATTTAACCATTAGAATTCTGAGGACTCACACACACAAAGTCTACCATAGCTTGTACCACCACAGTTCACTCATCAAAATTGCAACTCCTTTCTCCCCTTTTCATTCATTTCACACAGCAGACCACTCATTTTCACCTTTTCTATTTTCATCTTTGTTTCAGTCACAGCAAACAAATCAAATAGTATATATATATATAATATATATATATATAATATATATATATATATATATATAATATATTATATATTATATATATATATATATATATATATATATATATATATAATATATATATATATTTAAATATATATAATATATATATATATAAGATATATATATATTATATATATATATTATATATATATATTATATATATATATATATATAATATATAATATGATAGTAATATATATATATATATATATATATATATATAGTATATATATATATATTATTGATGGGACGATTAATCGTCATCGTCATCGTCATCGGCAAAAATCGGCATATTTTTTTAAATCGTCATCGTCATCGTCATCGGCAATTTCGCCGATTATTTTGCCGATTAATTGAACAAATATTAAGAATTTTGAAAAATATTAAAACTCAATAATAATAAAAGAATAATAATTTTACTAGTATCATAATAATTATCATAACAAAATCACAATATAATAATTTTATATATATATATATATATATAGATATATATATATATATATAATATATTATATATATATATAGATATATATATAATATATATATATATATATATATATATTATAGTAATATATATATAAATATATAAAGTTAGCGTATATATATCTCATAATTCTATCTATTTCTAAGTAAAATATATATATAATATATATATATATTATATATATATATATATATATAATAATATAATATATAAAATATAATAATATATATATATATATTATATATATATCATCAGGGATCGTCTGATCTTACATATATATATATATAACTATATATATATATAAATATATATTATTAATATATATATATAATATATATATACCCATTTTGCTTATGGTATTATGACATTCCAGTGCCTAATGTTTCGCCTTTCTGTTATGCGTTCATATCCCCTCATCCTCGCAGACAACATATCATAATACACATACTTATATCCACACCCCTCTCTAGGACAACCATTACAGACATAACCTATCCCTCCTAGTTAGTCGCATCTGTTGGTTTGTGTTTTGTAATTGAGAAAAAATTCCCACATCGTATGTCCTGCGGTCGTTTAGAAGGCGATGAAGGGCACGGTGGAGTTAGGTTTGGCTTGGCCTACTACCACTTCTTTTGCCAGGAATGCTAATGCATGCCTCGGAGAGGGTCGTGATCAGTAAGCGCCCCTCTATCCTTCGGCGAAAATGTATGAATCGTATCTTTATATGAAATGT